>APFE031188284.1:994-25276 GCA_000404065.3 Pinus taeda
CCCCCCCCCCCCCCCCTCTCAGTATTATTTTCAACACAGACTCCTGTTAGGGCATGTGACTAGGGCTAAGGCCAGGCTAACCAAACCCAAAATTTCTAAGACTTTGCCAAACGATAAGGGAAATCCATCCTCAACCTTCCAAGGAATTTCATGTTGAGGGGCTCAATCCCCAAATTCTCTTGATGGCTTGAAAGGAAAGGGTCAAACCCTAAATTTACTTCTTGGCAACAAAGGCTCAACCCCAAATTTATCATTTCTCATCAAAGCTTGTAATCTTGCCTTTGGGTCCCATCCTTAACAAGTCCTTCCAATATTCTCAAGAAGCATCGGGATTCGCTAGCTTGTCCAAGGTACCCTGAGCTTACTGATTCAAACTCATAAGGAACAGGGATATTACCAAAAACATAACCATGATCGGGACCACAAACTAGTCAGTCTTGTCCCTTTGGAAACACACCATACGTCACAAAGATTTATAAATGATTACAAGCATGCATATAAACATGACGCAATCAACACAACTAAGGATAACCTCTTAATTCATCAATATAAAAATCATAACATTCTCATTTAACAGAGATGAAAAGCTTACATTTCACACAACATTTCATATTCATTAAGAAATTTATTTCAATAGTCAAACAAACCATGTTAATTGCTTAACACATTGATCATATATTGAATACAACAATACCATAGCTCTCATATGAAAATTGCACACTTATGTAATGAATCTAGTATAATATAAACATCAAGTATTGAATAACGTTTACAGTTCATTTGCAAGAAAGAATACATCTATCTATTCCTCTTAAAATCACTCAAAATTGAAGAAGGAATTACCACTCTCCTCCCAACTGTAGGCAAAACTGCACTGCAAATTTCTTGTAGTTAGCCACCCCTGAGTTGAATCCAATGTTTGAAGGATGCTTTACTCAAGGTATTACACCAAAAGGGTCAATTCACGAGATATAGAATGAAGGTCAATCTCCTTCAATGGTTGGGAAATAAGAATGCCACTTCTCAAGTACTATGTTTGGGTTGATTTCACAACAAGGTATGCCCACTATGAGCTTGCATAACACAATAGGAGACCACTTCACTGCTTCCTATAGTTCCCTTGATGACCATTTCTCTTTTCAATGTTTCATATGCACAAGCACAACCAAATAGAAAAGTTCTTCTCGCTCTACTTGAATCAAGCAAAGGGCACTTTCATTGTTTCCCTCAGCTATTACAATTCAAGCATGAACTCTGCGGTATAGTTTTTAAACATAGGTTTATATGTTCATGATGGTTTTGGGTTTACACACAATTTAAGTCTCTTTTTCTGTCTGTGTTCTCCAATTGCTACAATACTCCCCACTCAACTTCCATAAACCACCATTCTTTCCCCATAAGCACTACTTCATGCATGAGAGGCTTGAGGTTCCCTTCTCGTGCTATGGATTCAACCATGACTCTATCGTGAGGTACATAGCCCATGTTTGGGCAGCCCCAATACGTCCTCCTCCATCCTCTCATAATTGCTTGGACAATTGGTAGTTCAATACAAATATCAAGGGTCACAACATTAAATTCAAAGAATATAGGAAACTTCTCAATCTCGCTTACAACTTCCTAAACAAACTATCCTTCCAGACATTTGGATCTATATAGGTTTGCCCTTCTTCTTTGATTTTAATAATTTACAATTAAATCAAAATAATTAAAGCAAACAATCTTGACAATATATCTATACTAACTCTATAACACATAACTTTCTTTAATTGCATTAAAAAACTTGATAATTAGTAAAAAAAAATTGAAAACTTAAAAAACAATTCACACCCTTCGTTCACATACTTATTAGTTAAATAATTATAATTTCCCAAATATAATAAATTTATAATGTGTAAAAACTCTTTACTAACAGTGTTGTGACTAATTCATTTAGCAAAGCATTTTAAAATTTAATGAAAGTTTATAGGACTAATGATGACCCCAGAAAAGAGTCCATTGTCAAACTCCCTTTTTATTACTTTAAAGACATCAACCCTTAAAATAATACTAAAACCTTAGTTGTTTATAACCTCGCTTATCCCTTACACACTCTATTTTTGCCTTTTAAAATAAAAAATAATTCCTCAACCTATGACCCCAAAGCACACCCATTTTGCCCTTTAATATAAAAAATAATTCCTCGACCTATGACCCCAAAACCAATGCTATATATGTAAAGAATCTTTTATCAATATATTACACCAAACCATGCAATAATTCCTCAACCTATGACCCCAAAACCAATGCTATATATGTAAAGAATATTTTATCAATATATTACACCAAACCATGCAATAGTATTATGTACATTATGTAAAAGAATCTTTTAACTGTATATTACACCAAACAATGCAATAGTATGTTGTACATTACTATTAAAAATTTAAAAGCTTAGATATATATAATCCAGTGGATCCCACATTTGTAGATATGGGATCTTGAAAGATTTCACATCATTTTGTAAAATGTCTAAAAAGGACATTTCTTTATATATGGAATGACACGTACAATTTACACAATACTATTAAAATCTTAAAAGCATCACATCTACATTCTTGACTTGGGATCTGAAGAAGGAAAAAGTGGGTATCACATCATAATGTAACATGTCTCGTAAGGACAATTTCACGAGTGTGAAATGACACATTTTGAATACGTTTAATTATTTTATTATTGATGGTTAAGTTAATGTAAGATTAGTTTTGATATTGATTTATGCATCGCATGACCATGTTTATAAAATTTCATCTTAAAATTTATTATAATTTAATTATAATATAATTTTCATCTTAAAAATTATTATAATTCAATTATTAATATAAAGGAATTTCCGGAGCTTTGATGGCGGCTTCCATGGAGGTTCAAGGGCCCAATAACTTTGGACATGACGGTCTGGGTAGTCCTCTTGGCTCGACTGACCTCTAATTGTCTACCCTTTCATCCTACTGTGGCTCTTTCCACCTCGCGGTTACCTGGTGTATTGCGGCTCATCATCTGGTAGTTACTTGGTTTCCTCTCTGTCTCGTATTCTTACCTCGACAACAGTAATTACCTCTGACCGTTTATTGTCGGTTACTGTGGAGCTGGATGAGGTATACTATGAGGAGGACCCTCATCCCCAGGAGGTTATATGGTCTCACCAACGCCCTGTGTCAGGCTCTGGTCCTTTCGCTGCAACCCTACGCCCTTTGTCAGTTGCACCTTTCATTCAGGCTCGCCCAGGTCCTTTTGTGCCTCATCCCCTGCCCTCTGTTCACGTTAACAACGCCCCTTGTATGGACTGCCCCCCTCTGTCTCCGGCTACCCTAAACCTACTTGGAACCTGCCGACAGCCCTCGCCTACTTTCGACGCTCCCCTACCCCAGCTCCCCCACATATCCACTCCACATTGCACCCCATCCACCTCACGCATCCATTCGTCTGAGCATCCCTCCCTCAATAATCCTGCCCTCTCAAGTGCAACCCTAAACTCAAGCGGCCCTAACCCTAACACCCCTATCTGCTCCAACTATTTCAGTTCTCTAATACCGAACCCTAAATCTACTCCTTCTACTCCCCAGACTGTAAACCAGGGCTGCCGTGGTCTCCTCAAGGAATATCTGACTACTCGTCGCTCGGACAAGCCCAAAAAAGGTAGGTGCCTTAAAACAGTGGATAAAAACATTAACTAGCTCTAGGCGAAGACATTTTGATAGGTGAAGTTGTCAAGACTGCAAAGAAGGTACTTGTCGGTCGTGTGCGTGGCAAAAACTACACTTTCGAGCGTCTCCGCCTATGGACCACTGAGATTTGGGGCTCCTTGCTAGAAGAACTGCCCATCATCCGGGTATTGGCTCGAGGGTGGTTTGCCCTGCGCTTCCATAAGGAGGAATACGTAGACTGGATCTTATCCAGGTTTTGGCACATAGAATTTGCTCCGGTCTTGCTAAAAAGATGGGGTCCACTTTTTGACCCGAATAGGGAACAACTAGGAGCTGGGCCGATCTGGGTCTGTTTGTCGGGCCTCCGAATGCAGTTTTGGACCCCTGTTGTATTCAAGCACATTGGATACGCCCTGGGCACATACCTGGAACATGATTAATCCTTCGAAAATACTGGAATCATGACAATGGTGCCTATCCTAGTCCATTTGGACACAAGGGAGGGGCTGGAGGAAAAGATAACCCTTCATTGGAGACATTTCTCACATCATCAAAACCTGGACTATGAAGGTGTTCCCTTTCATTGCAGAAGATGCCATAAGGTCGGTCACCTCTACAACATTGTCCATTGTTGACTCCTTCTTCACAGGCTACTTCAAGGGGAACGAAGCATCGTCAGACAGAAGACCCGATTGTGGACGAGTAGCCCTCAGGTCCGAATCACTCGAACGTTGCGGATGGAGTCACTACACAACAAACCAGTGCTCAACAGATACCGCCTATATCCCCTCCACTAACTCGATTCTGTTCTGTTGCGGTGGTTGATCCTACAATGGGTAATGCATCTATTCCCTCTACCTCAGCTCTATTTTTTAATAATTTAAATGCATCTTTAGCACACTTTGCATCCATATCTAGCATGATTACCCCCATCAACGGTGTGCTCAAACCCCTCTCCCCCATTTTTTCTACCACCCTGCCGACGGTCCATGGACAAAGTCACCTCCACCATCCCCCTCACTCCCCTTCTACCTCGGGCTCACACTCATACAATCTCCGCTCTCGTCAACTGATAAACCCTAATCTGCTGGGTCTAGGCATCCCCCCCCCCCCCTCCCTCCATTGAGCCCAAAGCCTCTTGGGGCAAACCATCAAAGATTTCCAAAGCCATCAAATCCGCGGGGGCAGATGTGGCCCAGGGGCACTAGAACGCTATTGAAAGGGAACTTAGAGAAACTGACACCCTTGACTCTGTTCCATAATGAAGTGGCTTTCCTACAACTATAGGGGTTTGGCCAGCCCTTCCAAAAATTGGCCCTCAAACGACTCTTGCAATGTATGCCCTATGACATGATACTACTCCAGGAAACCCTCAACCCATCTGAACAGATTGTTAGGACCCTTCAAGCCATCTTACCAGGTTGGCACCTCCAAGCTTTGGATGCGGCAGGAAAATCTGGAAGCCTAGCCATCGAGATAAATCCTCTATCTAAAAGGGTGATTTCTTCATGGGGAGGTCAGGGTTTCCTAGGCATGGACATTTTATCGACTGAATTGGGCAACCAACTTCGTATCATTAATATCTATGCCCCTAATCAAAACAGGCTTGCCTTCTGGCAATCCTTTCTGGAAAATCCCTTAATCAACAATTTTTCAATACTAGGGGGTGCCCTGAATTTCTCCATTGGACATGAGGAATCCTGGGGGCACCACTCGCAGCTAGACCCCCTCTCAGAACAGCTGAGCACCCTCCTGGAACAATTTGGACTCATAGATGTCCCCATGAATAAGAAGATGCCAACATGGCATAACAAATAGACTGGAGAAACAACCCTTGGTTGAAGGCTAGACAGATACCTTATTCAGGAAGACCTCCTTCAATCCCTCTCCGTTTACAGGCAATGGGTGGGTTTAGGGGGAATATTGAATCACTCCCCCATATACGTGGAAGTGGCTGGCTCATCCTGAAAACCTAGGGCGCCTTATAAATTTAACTCCACATGTTTAAAGGACCCCGACTATGTTAAGATGGTTTCATATTTTTGGCAAGCTCAGCCCCCACTCATGGACCAAAGGAAGGCTGAAGGGTTTTGTAGCAACCTGAAATAGCTAAAGAGATTAACCATTGAGTGGGCAAAAAGGAAAAAGGATAGGGATGACCACACCCTAGCAGACATCGAATCACAGTTGGCCTCCTTAACAGATGAAAGTGGGTAAGGTTTCTTATCCATCGAAGCTAAGTTACATCTAGTAGATCTGGAGGCTCAGAGATCTAAGATCCTACTTGATCAGGAAGAAACATGGAGACTTGGACGCAGGGCAACTTGGCTCCAAGCGGGGGATGGCAACACAAAGTTCTTTCATAAATATGCAAATGGAAGGAAAGCCAACAATACTATTTGGTAGATGCCCTCGGACCTGGATCAGATTGCAAACACATACCTACAGCCCGCCCATTTGGGTATCTCACACTTCAAGCAGCTATTCAAAGCCCCTCCAGGAACATCAATCGCTGAAATCATTAGCATTGCAGGACACTTCCCTGGCTTTGTGGAACCTAATAGGATGGAGGATCTCATTAAACTTGTCTCCATGGGCGAATTAGAAAACACTCTCAAGTGGTTCAAGAAGGACAAAAGCCTAGGATTGGATTGCTGGTCTGTGGAATTCTTCCTTGCTTTCTTCGACATCATTGGACCCGACCTGCTAGGGGTGGTGGAAGAAAGTTGCATTCTTGGCCGCATATATGCCCCCATAAACTCTACTTTTATTGCCCTCATTCCAAAAACGAACTCCCCACTCTCCTTCAATGACTTTCACCCTATATCCCTGTGCAACTACCTCTACAAAATTATTGCAAAGATCATTGCAAATCGCATCAAGCGAATCCTATCCAAACATATCTCACAGGAGCAATTTGCTTTCCTACAACATAGACAAATCCATGAAGCCATTGGATCTGCCCAAGAGGCCCTCCACTCCATCAAGCTAAAGAATCTAAAAGGGGTGTCACTTAAAATTGACCTCTCAAAGGCATTTGGCAAGGTTAGTTGGTTATATCTAAGGATGATATTTACCCATCTAGGGTTCCCACTCGTATTTATCAGATGGATTATGGGGTGCATCACTTCAGTTTCCTTTGCAATCCTAATTAACAGGTTAGCCTCCCAAACCTTTCAAGCGGAGAGGGGAATCAAATAGGGTTGCTCCTTATCCCCCCTACATTTTCTACTGATTATGGAAAGACTAAGTAGACTGATAGCGGTGGAGAAGAGAGTTGGGAGACTCTGAGGCTTCAAGATCTCGAAACAATGCCATATAACACATATGTTATTTGTTGATGATATACTCATATTTGTAGATGGGGGTATATAGGACATCATCACCCTCACAGAGATATTGAAGCTCTTCAGTGCTACTACAAGAATGGAAATAAATGGGGAAAAATCTACTATATCCTTCTCTGACTGCACACAACAAGAAAATCAGCTAGCTCTGCAAAACTTCCCCTACCAAACCTTGGTACTAAAGGATGGACTAAAGTACTTGGGCTTCAGGATAAAAGCAGATAGTTATAAAATCGCAGACTAGACCTGGTTGATTGCAAAGGTGGAAAAAAGATTAAATAATTGGAGCCATCGCTTACTTTCCAGAGCTGGAAGACTAGTGCTCATAAAAGCAATGTTGGAAGGAACCCCAGTCTTTTGGATGTCCTTGGCCTGGACCCCCTAGGGATACTACATAGGATTCAACGAGTCTGCAGTTATTTCCTATGGAAGGGACACAAAGAAGGAAAGCCCTATGCATGGGTCAAATGGAGCAGGATCACAACTCTTAAAAAATGGGGAGGTTGGGGATTAAAAAATCTCTCGGCTTTCGCACAGGCACTGGTAGCAAAGCTTGGTTGGCTTCTCCGGAAGCACAAGAGCCTTTGGACAGAGGTGGTCACCCACAAATACATTTGGCTGAGCACTGCCTTGGATTGGCTAAGACAACCCTTTTGTAACAGGAAGGGTATATCAGTAATCTAGAGGGTTGTAATAAACACTCTTCCCATCATTAGAAGGGGCCTCATCTGGAGGATTGGAAATGGTGAGTCTGTCCGGATTGGGATCGATCCATGGATAGGTAGTGGAAATTCCTATAAGCTTCCACCGGATCTAATTAACCTGCTAAACCTCAATGGAGTACACTACATCACTCATCTTGAGGACCCTCACAACACTACCATATATCAACAAGCATGGCAAATAGTGGAGGCATGGGACATTTCGGATCAATGGCAAAGACAGTGGAGAAATTATTTGTAGACATTAATAGAATCCCATGTGCACCTTAGAGATGAGGGGGATGAATTGATCTGGGGGTATTCAAAGAAAGGTCACTACTGCCCCAAGGAAGGGTATGAAATCATACATGTTGGCCACAAGCCGGACAAACTAAAGAGTTGGTGGAGTCATCTATGGAAGTTAAAAGCCCCTCCTCGCACCAAATTACTGATGTGGAACATTTTAATGGAAAAAACACCTACAGGGACAAACCTCAGGAAACAGAGATTTTTAGGCCCGACTTGGTGTGTATTATGCCATGCAGAGGAGGAATCGAACAACCATTTATTCCTCTCATGTACCACAACCCAACACATCTGGACTCAAGTCCTGCATAGACTAAGAATCACACTTTCCTGGAGTGGTGACGATATCCCAAATGCTTGGGATAGGTGATGGAAAACATCATCAGAGCCGAAAGCTTGGAACTTGCCACTTTTGGTGTGCTGGCACATATGGATGTGCCGGAACAACATTACATTTAGGGGCCAAAATATAATATGGTCATTGATTCCTCCAAAAATCTGTATGAGCTATGGGGAAATCTCGGCAGAGGAACAAGCATTTAGGTCCCAGAACATCACACGAAAACTGATAGACAAAGAACACCCCTGGGCCTACTTCAATGGCGTAGCACAAGCATAGGGATGTGGTGGACGCATTACCCTTCATTTGTCTGATTCATATTTCTTTCACATTTGCATGGGGTTGTGAGAGGGCACAAATAATTATGCAAAGTTGCTTTCACTCAAACACCTCTTATACTTTGCAATACAAAAACAGTGCAGTGTAGACAGACACAAATATTTGGAGACTCCAAAATAGTCATAAACTAGTTCAACAACGCAACATCATGCCATGCATATACTCTCAGAACTATTTTGGATGATATTATTTTTCTCAAAACACATTTTGATCATGTCTCATGCACTCATATTTAAAGGGAGCGTAATGAAGGTGCGGACAAGCTATCGAAAGAGGCAATGCATCGTCCTCGAGGAGAATGAATGATTACAGAGCATTTACCTGAACGGACCTATCGCTTTTTCCACATACCATATATGGAACAAGAACTACAGAGCGCAAACAGGCCCTAATTTAAACAATCTATCTTTTATCTCTTTTTGGCAATAGGCAGAAATCACCAATGGTGTAATTTTGAAATATGTAATTATTTTGTATATAATCAGCAACCATTAGTATACCCAACATAGGGTCATTTTGTAGAAATTTACAGTTGTGGTTTTATTACAAACTCTTCACAATGGACTACGGTCATGGTACTTGCATATGCTTATGGCATTTACAGCATGTAATTTTCACAAATTAATGTAAATTACGACATTTTCTCATTGGGAAAAAAAATGAAATATTATAAGAATAAAAATAATTAATTATATGGAAGGTGTTTTTTTTGTAAAATTGGGTTGAGTAAACATTGTTCATTTTAGCTAATCCTAAAGTTTCATTTCGTTATCTTTCATCCAACAATTTTTAACGGAGTTTCATTTTATTCCTCTTTCATCCAACAATTTTCAACCAGGTGGCATTTTTTTTATCAGACTTTTCTTCATAGGAATTGCCAGCGAAAAGTTTCATTTTAGTCATCTTTCATCCAACAATTTTCAACCAGTTGACATTTTTTTACCAAACCCTCTGGCCAAAAGAGTTGCCAAAAACATTTAAGAAAATCTTACAGAAAATTTTAAAATTTTAACAACTATAACTTGAATTTACAAAAATCTATGAGAAATTTTTTCAAAATATAAGCGGAATTTCCACAACTTTCACACCAAAAAAAGGCTTATTGTTTTTGCATATTGCAACAGGCAACTTTACCAAAGCGCATGGGCAACAATAAATGACCACGCATTCGAGAGTAGTACTGACAGCCACCTCAACGAACCGACCACCCTCGCATTCACAGGCTTCCAACTGAATTCCTCTCATGATATTGCTGTTGCAAGAACATGATAGGTCAATTTTCTTTGAATTCAACCTAAAGCCTTCCTAAACCGTTAAATTTTAATGCTCCAAGGGCAGATCACCTGTTAAAAAAACCATAAAATTTGACGCTCTGGAAGGCAAGGAAAAATTCCAAAGACACTTTCCATGACAAAGTGTTTTAAAGAATTCAACGAAATTGACAGATTCACTTAACATGCTAAAATGCTATGAAGTTTTGAACAAAATTCGCAGAATCTGAAATAACCGAGACAAATAAATTACAAAATTGACCATGCATGATATTTTGAACTAGAATTGTTGAACCTATGCAAAGATGCATGATATTTCGAACATAAATTGTTGAATATCTATACTCCCTTTAATACTGATGAAAATTTACAATGTGCTTGATATGGGAAATTATTAAACAATTTTGAGCTAACTTACAAGATATGGTCATAAAACTAACAAATTTAGCCAGACCGGCTAGAAAGAACTCTAAAATTGCCTGATCTTTGAAACAAGACAAAAAGATAAACAGGAAAAATCATACCTAATCCAGCGAAGCCGGAATCGGACATGAGAGAGCTCAATCTCCAGATAATTTCAAGTCGAATTCAACAAAATTAATGCTCCAAGGGCATATTACCGGCAAAATAAACATAAAATTTGACACTTCGAAGACAGGAAAAAAAATCAAAAGATAACAGGGAAAATCATACCTATCCAACGAAGCAGGAATCACACATGAGAGATCTCAATCTCCTAATAATTTCAAGCCAAATTCAACAAAATTGAGAAAGAAATCCCGAAGGATAAGCACAAGAATCCATGGGCCAGTGATTCACATGCCTTAAAGAACCAGACATGAGTGAATTCGCTGCTACTCCTTTTGCTCAACCGACTTGGTTTGCACAACGCAGAACATGCAGTCTCCACACAAACAACTTCGTCGCTAATCACAACTGCTATGGGACAATAAAAACTCTATATAATACTAAGCAATATTCAAAAGCCGGTAGAAGAAGAATAATTTGATGAGGGAATTTAGAAAAAAAAATGTAGCTTGTTAAGACTGAAACGTGTGTATCTAACGGCAAGGGTTAACCAACCTGCCATAGGGTATTAAATGCTTTGGTACATGCATGATACCACCCTCTGATATTCATTTACACTCATCCAAACAAGAAAAATGGAACAAAATAACATGTTGGGTCTGTGGACAGACGAGACATACTGCTTCAAGATGTCCTCAGGGTGAAGAATCCAAATTAGAAAGGGGGAAAAAGACAGCTGAATATGCCAAGAAAGCCAAACAAGTAAAAAAGGAACATGCTAGTTCATTTTCCTGCCTCAGATGTAAGTCAAAACTACACCCCACAGAACACTGTCCAAACTTCCATATTGCCGCACAGCATCAGGTAGAAGATTCATCCCTGGACTCTTTCAGTAGTACAGATGAGGAAATACAAGTAAATGTGGGACAATTTAGTGATTCAGATACATCAGAATGTTCTTGTTCAGATTCTGATGAATGTGCATGCCATATTTTTTACAATGACTCTGAAGTTTCTAACAGCTCCAGCGAAGATGAACAAAGGACAAGGCCTGTCAAAGAAAAAGTCCTTATGGCATCCACTGAAGAAGAAGCTGAGATGAAAATCTTAGCCCAGATCAGAAATATGGAAGAAGGGCCAATGAAAGATCGCCTGATCGAAGCTTTTACAGACCAGCTTAAATCCAAAGCTTCACGAGATACAGGTAAGAAGCCAATATTTGTTGATGCTTCATATGAAAGAAATACTAAATCTTTTCAAAGGCATCATCAAAAGCCAGGGAAAATAAGATCCCTGACATTAGGAGAAGTGAGCGGTGAAATCCACCAGCTCAAATCAGAAATCTCTGCTATTAAAGCACAGATAGCAGAACTGCAAAAAGGAAAAACAATCAAAAGAGAAGAAGAAGAAGAGTGGGATTCCAGGCACAATGAGATTGAAATTGCAGAAGGGAGACCAGATCCGCATTTTGGTTTTCAGGATATGTGATTATTTACTATTACATATCAACAACATCATGTAAGGGTAAAAATCTGTATCCAAGATCAGGTATATTTTATGACTGCATTGTTGGACTCTGGTGCTGATATTAACATTCTGAATATCAAAAACATCCCAGCAAAATTTTGGGTTTCTGCAGAAAGAGAAGTGGTTGGATTAGGGAACAAAAAGCTCAAATATGAAATCCCTAGAGCTTCTTTATGCTTTGATACTCATTGTGTGTACATGAAATTTGCTATTGCAGACATACCTGTTGATTGCATATTAGGTAATGTCTTTTTAGCTGCAGTAGAACCACATGGTTCTACCAGAATAAAGGGAAATAAATCAGGATATTTTATCTCTGTACCCACATCCAGGGGTACAAGAAAAAGAATTGAGCTCCCCTATGTTTCTACTCCTCGGGTCTCCACCATGGTCCAAGCCATGCAAAAATTGGACAAAGCAGAATCCTTGTTAACAGATCTTAAAGATCTGACGAGTCAGCTAAGAATTGAGGATCAGCTGAAACAGCCACAGGTCAAGAACAGGATTCTAGAACTCAAAGAAAAATTGGCAAAGAAGTGTTGTTCAGAAGAACCAAACGCTTTCTGGCATAGGAAGCAACATACAATCAGATTGCCATACAAAGAAGGATACAAAGGTAAGCCCTGCAAAAGTAAAGCAATACCTATGAGCAAAGAATATAGGACATTGTGTCAACAGGAGATCCAACAACTGCTTAACAGAGGATTGATCAGAGAATCAAATAGTCCTTGGAACTGTTATGGGTTCTATGTGAATAAGAGAGCAGAACAAATTAGAGGCATTCCTAGACTTGTCATAAACTACAAGCCTCTAAATTCAGTTTTAGCAGATGACACATATCCAATCCCACATAAAGGAGACTTAATCAGAAGAATTGCAGGAGCAAAGATATTCTCAAAGTTTGATCTAAAAGCTGGATTTTGGCAGGTTGCTATTTGCGAGGAAGATAAATTCAAAACTGCTTTCAGTGTTCCTGCAGGACATTATGAATGGAATGTCATGCCCTTCGGACTCAAAAATGCTCCATCCAAATTCCAGAAAGTTATGGATGATATTTTCAAACCATACTTTGATTGGATGCTTGTATATATAGATGATGTTTTAATTTTTTCTAGAAATCTTGATGACCATTTTAAACATGTAAATATTTTTATGAACTTAGTCCGCCGAAATGGTCTTGTACTTAGCAAGAAGAAGATGGAATTGTTTCAGACTTCTGTCAAATTTTTGGGACATCAGATTGCTAATGGTCAGATATCTCTACAACAGCATGCAATTGAGTTTGCAGATAAGTTTCCAGATGTCTTAAAAGATAAGACACAACTGCAGAGATTCCTTGGGTGCTTAAATTATGTAAGCAGTTTTTACCAAGATTGTGCTAGTGATAGAAAATTGCTCAATCCAAGAACTGGTAAAAATCTTCCTCCATGGACAGAGAAGCACACCAAGGCTGTTCAAGAAATCAAGGCAAAGGTAAAATCATTGCCCATTTTATATATTGCAGATGATGAAGCCTTCAAAATTGTAGAATCTGATGCCAGTGATATTCTACAATTGCAAATCCACCACAATTTCTAGCAGGGGCTTCTGTCACAAGCTTGCTCTTTCTCTGTGTCTGTAATTTCTATCTGATAGCCAACTCCTGGTGAACCAGTGGTGAACCTACTCAGATCTTTCTCGCACTAACGACCTTTTCAACGGCTTCCTTGCCTTACACAGTCTTGGCGTCCCTTCGATCTTTTGGCGAACTTCCTGCGAACTTCGGATGAAAGCTCAGAGAGAACTACTATCACAGAGGATTCTTTACAAATGCACAGAGGTACTCAGAGATGAAAATAGAATACTCATATTATTTCAGAATGGAAATTTCTTACAGAATGCTCACAGAGCTTTTACAGAGATTGATTCCTTCCAGAGACAGACTAGTCTTGCTTTTCCTGGACTTTTCACAGCTTAATCATAAGCAAGTTACTACCAGAGGCTTCTGGCAAGATCTAGGCTCTTTCTTCGAATCAGATTTTACACACCAAACTTGACTCTTCTAATGATTCGGCCACTTTAGGTTCTTACCAGTGCCGAGCACACTGATACGCAGGCTTCTCGAATCAACTAAGGACTTTGAGTAATTACTCGTGATGCAAGCAGATCGGATTGAATATCCGCAGATGCAGAGCAGGAGAATACTCGACTCAAAAACACACAAGATTGCCTAAGACTCAATAACTCTAAGACTCGATGATCTTCTAATGAGCCTTACCCTTCTTTATATAGCCATAGAAGGGGGGACAAACATTACTGTTTTACAGACCAAAAGGACCTCCAGAATCATTTCATTTCCAGTCTTTTATCAAAGCAACGTCCGCACAAATATTCGGGCCAGGCCGAAAATTGCTTTCGGGTAATGCATGTGATAAATCGATACTGAAAAGTAGATTCTTGTACCAAAACCAGATTTATGGCAATCTACACAGTGGATACTTTTGTACCAAAAGCCCACGAGAAAAGACTAGGAAAGAATATTTACACTGTGGAAGCTTTTAAACAGTAAAGCCCACGGGAACACTGGTCACAATTAAGCCCTTGTGACTGGTACTTATTCAAAATAAAGTAAAGTCAGGGAATCTTTCCCTCTTGTAAAGCAGGTCATCACATGCCTTGGTATATATTCGTCGGACTATCATTGGCTTTCCCAGTATGATTTGATGCTGCACTTTGGTTAGCACGCACCATTCTAAATGATCTACCATATATTCATGGAGAGCATAATTAGTCATGTGGAATGGGTCCCATTCTTTGACTGTCATTTCTCTGACTGTGTTATAGATGCGATGATAACAATCTCCAATATTATAATCAAAACACTTCTGACAGTGTCTTCTTTGAAATCCTTCATGGTACACAGGATCCATAGCTGTTCTGTTGACGCCGTAATCTGTCCACCAGTTTCTGAACCATTCACATTGCCTATTATTTTGTGAGGCTGCCATTGTGCTGAATTTTAACTTTGTATAGTGGGTATCTGTCTTATCATCTACATTCATAAAATCCCACCATAACTTTTTATAATCCTGGAAGTTGTAAACTGTGTCAGGGAATATTATCTTTGGATCATTTCTTGGCCATCTTGCTCCAGATTGGATTTGTGAAAGATTTTCCCATAAATCTCTTGTACGATAAATACAGAAGTATGCCCCGTAGATTCTGGTATTGTTGTCGCCTTGGTGACCAATCCGTCCAATGTCATGAAAATTTGATTCTAATGCCTCTCTTGCTGTCCTTGCATCAGCCTTTGCTTTGGTGTATATCATGTCATGGATCCATTTTCTTCCTTTTGGATATACTCTTCTTTCTGGGACATAATGTTGGAGATCTGTGTGTGGCTGGAGATCTGCATCAAGAACTTTTGTATTCCGTAATTGCCATGTAGGTTTCCAGCTGTTTTTGTACGTTTCCTAGTCTTGATTATCTGGAATAGTCCGCAGGACTTCACATTTCTGACTTGGATCCCATTCAGTGACGATCATCAGGACTTGTGCAATATCTTTTTCGAGATATTCTCTGCTGAGAAAATCAGGGAGGCAATTTTGTTCTCCTTTAATGTGTTCTACAGAGAAATCAAAGTTTGCAAATAATGCTTGCCATCTGGCAAACTTTGCTTCTTCTGGTTTCTTTATGTCTTTGGACAAGACTTTCTTCAAGGCTGAGGCATCTGTTCTGAGGAGAAATGATTTGTTAATAAGATAAACTGCAAATTTGCTAATACAATTCCAAGCAGCTTTTACCTCTCTTTCAATAACAGAATATTTCTGTTCAGTTGGGTTCCAGACCCCTGAGGCAAACTGAACTACTTGTTCCTCTTCACCAATCCTTTGTTTCAGAATTCCACCCCAACCAATATCACTGGCATCAGATTCTACAATTTTGAAGGCTTCATCATCTGCAATATATAAAATGGGCAATGATTTTACCTTTGCCTTGATTTCTTGAACAGCCCTGGTGTGCTTCTCTGTCCATGGAGGAGGATTTTTACCAATTCTTGGATTGAGCAATTTTCTATCACTAGCACAATCTTGGTAAAAACTGCTTACATAATTTAAGCACCCAAGGAATCTCTGCAGCTGTGTCTTATCTTTTAAGACATCTGGAAACTTATCTGCAAACTCAATTGCATGCTGTTGTAGAGATATCTGACCATTAGCAATCTGATGTCCCAAAAATTTGACAGAAGTCTGAAATAATTCCATCTTCTTCTTGCTAAGTACAAGACCATTTCGGCGGACTAAGTTCATAAAAATATTTACATGTTTAAAATGGTCATCAATATTTCTAGAAAAAATTAAAACATCATCTATATATACAAGCATCCAATCAAAGTATGGTTTGAAAATATCATCCATAACTTTCTGGAATTTGGATGGAGCATTTTTGAGTCCGAAGGGCATGACATTCCATTCATAATGTCCTGCAGGAACACTGAAAGCAGTTTTGAATTTATCTTCCTCGCAAATAGCAACCTGCCAAAATCCAGCTTTTAGATCAAACTTTGAGAATATCTTTGCTCCTGCAATTCTTCTGATTAAGTCTCCTTTATGTGGGATTGGATATGTGTCATCTGCTAAAACTGAATTTAGAGGCTTGTAGTTTATGACAAGTCTAGGAATGCCTCTAATTTGTTCTGCTCTCTTATTCACATAGAACCCATAACAGTTCCAAGGACTATTTGATTCTCTGATCAATCCTCTGTTAAGCAGTTGTTGGATCTTCTGTTGACACAATGTCCTATATTCTTTGCTCATAGGTATTGCTCTACTTTTACAGGGCTTACCTTTGTATCCTTCTTTGTATGGCAATCTGATTGTATGTTGCTTCCTATGCCAGAAAGCGTTTGGTTCTTCTGAACAACACTTCTTTGCCAATTTTTCTTTGAGTTCTAGAATCCTGTTCTTGACCTGTGGCTGTTTCAGCTGATCCTCAATTCTTAGCTGACTCTTCAAATCTTTAAGATCTGTTAACAAGGATTCTGCTTTGTCCAATTTTTGCATGGCTTGGACCATGGTGGAGACCCGAGGAGTAGAAACATAGGGGAGCTCAATTCTTTTTCTTGTACCCCTGGATGTGGGTACAGAGATAAAATATCCTGATTTATTTCCCTTTATTCTGGTAGAACCATGTGGTTCTACTGCAGCTAAAAAGACATTACCTAATATGCAATCAACAGGTATGTCTGCAATAGCAAATTTCATGTACACACAATGAGTATCAAAGCATAAAGAAGCTCTAGGGATTTCATATTTGAGCTTTTTGTTCCCTAATCCAACCACTTCTCTTTCTGCAGAAACCCAAAATTTTGCTGGGATGTTTTTGATATTCAGAATGTTAATATCAGCACCAGAGTCCAACAATGCAGTCATAAAATATACCTGATCTTGGATACAGATTTTTACCCTTACATGATGTTGTTGATATGTAATAGTAAATAATCGCATATCCTGAAAACCAAAATGCGGATCTGGTCTCCCTTCTGCAATTTCAATCTCATTGTGCCTGGAATCCCACTCTTCTTCTTCTTCTCTTTTGATTGTTTTTCCTTTTTGCAGTTCTGCTATCTGTGCTTTAATAGCAGAGATTTCTGATTTGAGCTGGTGGATTTCACCGCTCACTTCTCCTAATGTCAGGGATCTTATTTTCCCTGGCTTTTGATGATGCCTTTGAAAAGATTTAGTATTTCTTTCATATGAAGCATCAACAAATATTGGCTTCTTACCTGTATCTCGTGAAGCTTTGGATTTAAGCTGGTCTGTAAAAGCTTCGATCAGGCGATCTTTCATTGGCCCTTCTTCCATATTTCTGATCTGGGCTAAGATTTTCATCTCAGCTTCTTCTTCAGTGGATGCCATAAGGACTTTTTCTTTGACAGGCCTTGTCCTTTGTTCATCTTCGCTGGAGCTGTTAGAAACTTCAGAGTCATTGTAAAAAATATGGCATGCACATTCATCAGAATCTGAACAAGAACATTCTGATGTATCTGAATCACTAAATTGTCCCACATTTACTTGTATTTCCTCATCTGTACTACTGAAAGAGTCCAGGGATGAATCTTCTACCTGATGCTGTGCGGCAATATGGAAGTTTGGACAGTGTTCTGTGGGGTGTAGTTTTGACTTACATCTGAGGCAGGAAAATGAACTAGCATGTTCCTTTTTTACTTGTTTGGCTTTCTTGGCATATTCAGCTGTCTTTTTCCCCCTTTCTAATTTGGATTCTTCACCCTGAGGACATCTTGAAGCAGTATGTCTCGTCTGTCCACAGACCCAACATGTTATTTTGTTCCATTTTTCTTGTTTGGATGAGTGTAAATGAATATCAGAGGGTGGTATCATGCATGTACCAAAGCATTTAATACCCTATGGCAGGTTGGTTAACCCTTGCCGTTAGATACACACGTTTCAGTCTTAACAAGCTACATTTTTTTTTCTAAATTCCCTCATCAAATTATTCTTCTTCTACCGGCTTTTGAATATTGCTTAGTATTATATAGAGTTTTTATTGTCCCATAGCAGTTGTGATTAGCGACGAAGTTGTTTGTGTGGAGACTGCATGTTCTGCGTTGTGCAAACCAAGTCGGTTGAGCAAAAGGAGTAGCAGCGAATTCACTCATGTCTGGTTCTTTAAGGCATGTGAATCACTGGCCCATGGATTCTTGTGCTTATCCTTCGGGATTTCTTTCTCAATTTTGTTGAATTTGGCTTGAAATTATTAGGAGATTGAGATCTCTCATGTGTGATTCCTGCTTCGTTGGATAGGTATGATTTTCCCTGTTATCTTTTGATTTTTTTTCCTGTCTTCGAAGTGTCAAATTTTATGTTTATTTTGCCGGTAATATGCCCTTGGAGCATTAATTTTGTTGAATTCGACTTGAAATTATCTGGAGATTGAGCTCTCTCATGTCCGATTCCGGCTTCGCTGGATTAGGTATGATTTTTCCTGTTTATCTTTTTGTCTTGTTTCAAAGATCAGGCAATTTTAGAGTTCTTTCTAGCCGGTCTGGCTAAATTTGTTAGTTTTATGACCATATCTTGTAAGTTAGCTCAAAATTGTTTAATAATTTCCCATATCAAGCACATTGTAAATTTTCATCAGTATTAAAGGGAGTATAGATATTCAACAATTTATGTTCGAAATATCATGCATCTTTGCATAGGTTCAACAATTCTAGTTCAAAATATCATGCATGGTCAATTTTGTAATTTATTTGTCTCGGTTATTTCAGATTCTGCGAATTTTGTTCAAAACTTCATAGCATTTTAGCATGTTAAGTGAATCTGTCAATTTCGTTGAATTCTTTAAAACACTTTGTCATGGAAAGTGTCTTTGGAATTTTTCCTTGCCTTCCAGAGCGTCAAATTTTATGGTTTTTTTAACAGGTGATCTGCCCTTGGAGCATTAAAATTTAACGGTTTAGGAAGGCTTTAGGTTGAATTCAAAGAAAATTGACCTATCATGTTCTTGCAACAGCAATATCATGAGAGGAATTCAGTTGGAAGCCTGTGAATGCGAGGGTGGTCGGTTCGTTGAGGTGGCTGTCAGTACTACTCTCGAATGCGTGGTCATTTATTGTTGCCCATGCGCTTTGGTAAAGTTGCCTGTTGCAATATGCAAAAACAATAAGCCTTTTTTTGGTGTGAAAGTTGTGGAAATTCCGCTTATATTTTGAAAAAATTTCTCATAGATTTTTGTAAATTCAAGTTATAGTTGTTAAAATTTTAAAATTTTCTGTAAGATTTTCTTAAATGTTTTTGGCAACTCTTTTGGCCAGAGGGTTTGGTAAAAAAATGTCAACTGGTTGAAAATTGTTGGATGAAAGATGACTAAAATGAAACTTTTCGCTGGCAATTCCTATGAAGAAAAGTCTGATAAAAAAAATGCCACCTGGTTGAAAATTGTTGGATGAAAGAGGAATAAAATGAAACTCCGTTAAAAATTGTTGGATGAAAGATAACGAAATGAAACTTTAGGATTAGCTAAAATGAACAATGTTTACTCAACCCAATTTTACAAAAAAAACACCTTCCATATAATTAATTATTTTTATTCTTATAATATTTCATTTTTTTTCCCAATGAGAAAATGTCGTAATTTACATTAATTTGTGAAAATTACATGCTGTAAATGCCATAAGCATATGCAAGTACCATGACCGTAGTCCATTGTGAAGAGTTTGTAATAAAACCACAACTGTAAATTTCTACAAAATGACCCTATGTTGGGTATACTAATGGTTGCTGATTATATACAAAATAATTACATATTTCAAAATTACACCATTGGTGATTTCTGCCTATTGCCAAAAAGAGATAAAAGATAGATTGTTTAAATTAGGGCCTGTTTGCGCTCTGTAGTTCTTGTTCCATATATGGTATGTGGAAAAAGCGATAGGTCCGTTCAGGTAAATGCTCTGTAATCATTCATTCTCCTCGAGGACGATGCATTGCCTCTTTCGATAGCTTGTCCGCACCTTCATTACGCTCCCTTTAAATATGAGTGCATGAGACATGATCAAAATGTGTTTTGAGAAAAATAATATCATCCAAAATAGTTCTGAGAGTATATGCATGGCATGATGTTGCGTTGTTGAACTAGTTTATGACTATTTTGGAGTCTCCAAATATTTGTGTCTGTCTACACTGCACTGTTTTTGTATTGCAAAGTATAAGAGGTGTTTGAGTGAAAGCAACTTTGCATAATTATTTGTGCCCTCTCACAACCCCATGCAAATGTGAAAGAAATATGAATCAGACAAATGAAGGGTAATGCGTCCACCACATCCCTATGCTTGTGCTACGCCATTGAAGTAGGCCCAGGGGTGTTCTTTGTCTATCAGTTTTCGTGTGATGTTCTGGGACCTAAATGCTTGTTCCTCTGCCGAGATTTCCCCATAGCTCATACAGATTTTTGGAGGAATCAATGACCATATTATATTTTGGCCCCTAAATGTAATGTTGTTCCGGCACATCCATATGTGCCAGCACACCAAAAGTGGCAAGTTCCAAGCTTTCGGCTCTGATGATGTTTTCCATCACCTATCCCAAGCATTTGGGATATCGTCACCACTCCAGGAAAGTGTGATTCTTAGTCTATGCAGGACTTGAGTCCAGATGTGTTGGGTTGTGGTACATGAGAGGAATAAATGGTTGTTCGATTCCTCCTCTGCATGGCATAATACACACCAAGTCGGGCCTAAAAATCTCTGTTTCCTGAGGTTTGTCCCTGTAGGTGTTTTTTCCATTAAAATGTTCCACATCAGTAATTTGGTGCGAGGAGGGGCTTTTAACTTCCATAGATGACTCCACCAACTCTTTAGTTTGTCCGGCTTGTGGCCAACATGTATGATTTCATACCCTTCCTTGGGGCAGTAGTGACCTTTCTTTGAATACCCCCAGATCAATTCATCCCCCTCATCTCTAAGGTGCACATGGGATTCTATTAATGTCTACAAATAATTTCTCCACTGTCTTTGCCATTGATCCGAAATGTCCCATGCCTCCACTATTTGCCATGCTTGTTGATATATGGTAGTGTTGTGAGGGTCCTCAAGATGAGTGATGTAGTGTACTCCATTGAGGTTTAGCAGGTTAATTAGATCCGGTGGAAGCTTATAGGAATTTCCACTACCTATCCATGGATCGATCCCAATCCGGACAGACTCACCATTTCCAATCCTCCAGATGAGGCCCCTTCTAATGATGGGAAGAGTGTTTATTACAACCCTCTAGATTACTGATATACCCTTCCTGTTACAAAAGGGTTGTCTTAGCCAATCCAAGGCAGTGCTCAGCCAAATGTATTTGTGGGTGACCACCTCTGTCCAAAGGCTCTTGTGCTTCCGGAGAAGCCAACCAAGCTTTGCTACCAGTGCCTGTGCGAAAGCCGAGAGATTTTTTAATCCCCAACCTCCCCATTTTTTAAGAGTTGTGATCCTGCTCCATTTGACCCATGCATAGGGCTTTCCTTCTTTGTGTCCCTTCCATAGGAAATAACTGCAGACTCGTTGAATCCTATGTAGTATCCCTAGGGGGTCCAGGCCAAGGACATCCAAAAGACTGGGGTTCCTTCCAACATTGCTTTTATGAGCACTAGTCTTCCAGCTCTGGAAAGTAAGCGATGGCTCCAATTATTTAATCTTTTTTCCACCTTTGCAATCAACCAGGTCTAGTCTGCGATTTTATAACTATCTGCTTTTATCCTGAAGCCCAAGTACTTTAGTCCATCCTTTAGTACCAAGGTTTGGTAGGGGAAGTTTTGCAGAGCTAGCTGATTTTCTTGTTGTGTGCAGTCAGAGAAGGATATAGTAGATTTTTCCCCATTTATTTCCATTCTTGTAGTAGCACTGAAGAGCTTCAATATCTCTGTGAGGGTGATGATGTCCTATATACCCCCATCTACAAATATGAGTATATCATCAACAAATAACATATGTGTTATATGGCATTGTTTCGAGATCTTGAAGCCTCAGAGTCTCCCAACTCTCTTCTCCACCGCTATCAGTCTACTTAGTCTTTCCATAATCAGTAGAAAATGTAGGGGGGATAAGGAGCAACCCTATTTGATTCCCCTCTCCGCTTGAAAGGTTTGGGAGGCTAACCTGTTAATTAGGATTGCAAAGGAAACTGAAGTGATGCACCCCATAATCCATCTGATAAATACGAGTGGGAACCCTAGATGGGTAAATATCATCCTTAGATATAACCAACTAACCTTGCCAAATGCCTTTGAGAGGTCAATTTTAAGTGACACCCCTTTTAGATTCTTTAGCTTGATGGAGTGGAGGGCCTCTTGGGCAGATCCAATGGCTTCATGGATTTGTCTATGTTGTAGGAAAGCAAATTGCTCCTGTGAGATATGTTTGGATAGGATTCGCTTGATGCGATTTGCAATGATCTTTGCAATAATTTTGTAGAGGTAGTTGCACAGGGATATAGGGTGAAAGTCATTGAAGGAGAGTGGGGAGTTCGTTTTTGGAATGAGGGCAATAAAAGTAGAGTTTATGGGGGCATATATGCGGCCAAGAATGCAACTTTCTTCCACCACCCCTAGCAGGTCGGGTCCAATGATGTCGAAGAAAGCAAGGAAGAATTCCACAGACCAGCAATCCAATCCTAGGCTTTTGTCCTTCTTGAACCACTTGAGAGTGTTTTCTAATTCGCCCATGGAGACAAGTTTAATGAGATCCTCCATCCTATTAGGTTCCACAAAGCCAGGGAAGTGTCCTGCAATGCTAATGATTTCAGCGATTGATGTTCCTGGAGGGGCTTTGAATAGCTGCTTGAAGTGTGAGATACCCAAATGGGCGGGCTGTAGGTATGTGTTTGCAATCTGATCCAGGTCCGAGGGCATCTACCAAATAGTATTGTTGGCTTTCCTTCCATTTGCATATTTATGAAAGAACTTTGTGTTGCCATCCCCCGCTTGGAGCCAAGTTGCCCTGCGTCCAAGTCTCCATGTTTCTTCCTGATCAAGTAGGATCTTAGATCTCTGAGCCTCCAGATCTACTAGATGTAACTTAGCTTCGATGGATAAGAAACCTTACCCACTTTCATCTGTTAAGGAGGCCAACTGTGATTCGATGTCTGCTAGGGTGTGGTCATCCCTATCCTTTTTCCTTTTTGCCCACTCAATGGTTAATCTCTTTAGCTATTTCAGGTTGCTACAAAACCCTTCAGCCTTCCTTTGGTCCATGAGTGGGGGCTGAGCTTGCCAAAAATATGAAACCATCTTAACATAGTCGGGGTCCTTTAAACATGTGGAGTTAAATTTATAAGGCGCCCTAGGTTTTCAGGATGAGCCAGCCACTTCCACGTATATGGGGGAGTGATTCAATATTCCCCCTAAACCCACCCATTGCCTGTAAACGGAGAGGGATTGAAGGAGGTCTTCCTGAATAAGGTATCTGTCTAGCCTTCAACCAAGGGTTGTTTCTCCAGTCTATTTGTTATGCCATGTTGGCATCTTCTTATTCATGGGGACATCTATGAGTCCAAATTGTTCCAGGAGGGTGCTCAGCTGTTCTGAGAGGGGGTCTAGCTGCGAGTGGTGCCCCCAGGATTCCTCATGTCCAATGGAGAAATTCAGGGCACCCCCTAGTATTGAAAAATTGTTGATTAAGGGATTTTCCAGAAAGGATTGCCAGAAGGCAAGCCTGTTTTGATTAGGGGCATAGATATTAATGATACGAAGTTGGTT
>APFE031188285.1:0-16970 GCA_000404065.3 Pinus taeda
ATCGGAAAACAGGGACTGATGGTCTGCAGAGCTTGGGTCGACACAGTTTATACCCGGCGACCGGCGAAAGCTTTTCCTGCAGAGAAAGTAGCAACGCTTCCTGGAATTCAGGGAATTCAATCGTCGCATATCAATATTAATTTGGCCAACTGGTAAAACCCTCAGCCAACCAAATTTAAATAATAACTAACTCCTGCATGCATGCATTCAGAGATCAAACCATGAGCATAATTAACGGGCACATGATTGCAGCCGGGAAATACGGTGGGATAATCTGAGAGTTAAAAACTTTCCGCTCATTCTCAAAAAGGGCGAAAATAAGTGAGAACAGGAAATGATCAAAACTTACAAGGGAACGCAAAATATGATAATATGCTATAATGACTGATGGGATGTGGGGCAGAAGTGGAGGCATCAGTAAGAGAGGAACCGCTATATAAATGTCGCAGTAGAAGGCAGAGACATAAATATCTTAGACCATGTTTTCGTCAAATATATGATCAACGTAAACTTTTTGTTCACAAATTTTGTAAAAGACCCTTGAAAACTAAATGAAGAATAAATACCGTGACAATTTTTTTAATCTAAATTTATGATAATATGAAAATATCTTCACAAAAAGCCCTTAAAAAGTTGAGTACTCACAAGAAAATTTCGTTCGTTCATGCGTATTATGTCAAAGAAATTCACAGGTATACCAAAAGCGACTCTAATTTAATTTAATGGACTATTCAGAAAAACCCTGAAAAATCGAAAGTACCTGAAATTCGCCAGCCGAACCTTCTTAAATCGATCCATTGGCAAACCTGACAAGGATTTCCTATCTCTCTGGCGCAACAGATCTGCGCATCATCGACACTTTTAAGTTTTTTATGTGTATAAAAGAGGAAATTAGAATGTTAAATCTTGATACCCAATCCGAAGAAAACATCAGGAAGTAAACCAAACCAATCAGCAAGCCAGTGAAAACAAAGGACGAAACAAGATTACCAAGAACGAACGAAACAAGATTACAAAGAAAGAAGATACACTACACTGCAAAACAAATAAAAACAACAGGAAAAACATACACAGGAAAACTGAATCAAATAATCGACACCCAATAAACCCAGGAATTTGGCAATCCCTAAACAGGGTACAGACAGACAACACAGAGGCAATTTAGAGAGGAACCGACAGAGAGTCACAGCCACACAAACATTGACATACACAAGAGAAAACACTTCCAAACAAACAAAAAATTTCGCTGCAAATACAAAAGAACTGCTAACTATTCGTTTGAAGCCACCCAGGCCATCCCTCGTGTATTTCAAAAAAAGTTGTGATCCGTTAATGGAGCGGATCAACGTCTACGAGGAAAAAAAATCCTGAGATGCCTTTCTTGAAATTCTCGTGCAAGGGACCTAGGTAAAAGATCGAGATCTTTTTTGAGAAATTCTCTTCACATCCACGTCATCTATCCACGTCGGTGAAAATTTGGAATTTTCACACAAATTTGAAATGGCTTGCATTTGAATTTGAATTTGAATTTAAGGTGGAATCTTTGAAGAGTGGAATTTAAGGTGGAATCTTTGAGGAGGCTCATTCAAATGCATGTTACTTGAAGGAGTGTCATCACAATAAGCGACATACACAAATCTTAAATTAACTTGGACTCATGGCCTATTTCTTTTTGGAAATATTTCAGGTGGCCTATTTCCTTTTGGAAATATTTCAGGATAAGCTTGGATATGGACAAACTCATTGTTTCTACGAGTATTCTAATGTCTATTTCGCGTTGCTCGGGATTTTTTCCTCCAAATTTTTTTAATCTTAACTTTAGATTGAGGGTTTTGCTGTGATTGATAATCTCCTCTTCATGTGTAGGTTATTTACGTACAATTCTAGGCCGAAGACTCACCCTGGAGGACTTCACCTCCCTTTTATCATGAAATTACTATTTTAGTTCTATATGAAAGATAGTAGTACCCTTGGTCATGCTTCTAGGTAAGCGAACACTAACTGGTCCAAGTGTTTCAATGATATTATTATTCAAAAGTGCACAAAAAGCCCCTTTTTATTGTGTGTTTACCCTTCATTGCCACCTTTATTCTCATAGGGGAAGGCAAAGAGGTTGTCTCTAATCCAATCAAACTTCTTAGATCTGCCCTCCTTTTCTCGATACTGACGCATTAGGATTGATTAGCCTAAAATAGTGCTTCAAATATGCATTATAAGTGCCTATTCTTCTACTAAGAGGAAACCTTAGATTTAGCCCATTACCTAAACTAACTACCATAAGATCTTAGATGAGGAAAACTTTATTTTCGAAAAGGTGTTGCTCTTACTTTTTGGCATTTCCAATGATCGGTTCTAAGGAAGGCCAAACTAGACTACTTAGGATGCGAGCATACAAATCTAGGGATGGGCCCTCAACTGAATCACTATGAATAGTGAACATAAAAGAGGCTAAAGTTTTCATTTTCATAATTATATGATGTTGTATATTCCCTTTATCGACTCATTGTGAATAGTGGGCATTCAATAGGTACTATGTTTCCTTGACATCATCCCTTTCTTGTGGAAGCTTAGGTTTATTAGTTGTGGGTTGTCCATGCCAGCAATACAATTTCAGTATATTTTAACTCACATGTAGTGTTAGTTTAGTCTCTCCTTGATATAATTTCTTCTTTATAGTTCTTTGTGTTATATCATCTAGAAGTGCCTTCTGTGTTGTATTTATCATCTTAGACCCAATAATGGATGGTTAATGATGTTCATAATAAGGAAAAGCATAATGGATAGTCCATAAGGTTAACGGACATGCATGATTTGATAATCACCATGATAAGTTATGTTCATCCTTACACAAGAGGGATTAGGCTCTATTTCTATGTGAAATTCGTATTAATAATTCATGGAAACATCTTTGTTACACTATTAACTTAAACATAAGGAGGGAGATTCACTAGTATTAGTATTTATGGATTTGTCCAATTAATCGCTTATCACAAGTTCAAAAGCATGTAGGAAGAATTACAAAATCCCTTTATCAATATTGATTTCTCTGCCTAGTTGATGAGTTGTGAAAGTACAAAAGAAAGTATGAATAATTCCAAAAACCCTCCATCAACCACCTCTCCTCTCTATTTTTTTGAGGTCATACACAAATGGTGGAATTCTAAGGTGAAAAAGAGGATTTAAACTACACAACCTCACTTGGAAAACAGATATGACATCAACAATATGCACAAACAAGAATTACGTATCTTTGCCCATCTTTCATTTTAGAAAATTCCATTATCTACCCTTTAATGAAGGATAATTTGATGAGAAAGTAACTCACTTTAGCCTCATCCAATGAGCTAGATGTAAATATAATGAGCCAATCATTAGCTTACTGCATGGTGTTTAGTATTTCCCATTACAATAAATATGTAGAAACTTCAATTAGTTTGAAACTAGGTGACAGACTCCCTAAATCTTGTAGATTAACACCTTTCAAAATTAATCTTAAATTACAAATTGACTTTAGTTTTGTGACCATATCTGCTTGTAACCAACTCTAGGCATTTTTCACAATCATTCCAATCTTCTTGAGACCTCTTTCTAGAGTTGTCTTCCTAAATCACATTTCAGATAAAAATTAAAGACAAAGATGTAGCATTTCCCACTGATCATATATTATGTTAGTGCACAATGGAATCTCTTTATTTTTCCATATAGGTCTCCATAAATTTGATTATCGGCTAAGTTCAGTCTATAGACTATCCTCCTGACATTCACATCCATCCCATTAATCCAAATATTTGTGATCAATCAATTTGTTGCTCCCTCCACTTAAACAATTCATTCACAGTTTGTTCATTAAATGCATCCTAATTGGCAGAAACCCTCCCAATAGATCTGATGTGTCTACAAAATTAATCACCCATATTTCTTATCTCTCACACCTTCAACCTAGATTTGACTAGTAGAGATTCCAAGCTATCCTGAAGGTATTCCCAAAGATTTTATTCAGTCATCCATAGTACCTCATTGGGACATATTCTAGGACTTACAATTAGCAAACATATATGATATTTAAGTTTGTTGTTGTACTGAAACATATCTTAGATTTAATTTTGAAGTTGTACCATGAATCCTCGAGCATCAAGGTTTTATCTAAAAGCCACTAAAATGTATTGATGACATATTTGCAAATTAGACATTAAGTAATTAGGTCACGCCCTTTACTATGACCCAATAACAATGAAGCTCATTTTACTAGTCCCATGATTAGCATTATTCTCTGCCTTACAGGAATAATGCTATAAATCATCACAGTAGACCTAGTAATGGCCAATCTGAAAAATACAAAATAATGCTTTTACCACCCAATAGCTTGGCTTGACAAAGTCAAAATAAAACATTTGTGGTGCTCCATTATTGTCGTTACTCTTTTATTTTGATATTCATATATGAGCTTGCACTAGCTTGACATGGTTTGACTAGTAATTTATAAATTTACTATTAAAGCTGGCAAATTTCGAATTTGGATATGATCCTTTATTCCATGGAAATCTCGGTTATTGGTTGGCATTACCTATACTTATCTCCATTGGAGTCATAATTCTTGGTCTCCAATGTTCGAATAACTTGAATCTAATTTACCAAATATACATTCTTATTTGTGTCCCTTTATTCTATCACTTCAATCATATAAACTAAATTAAAAGGATATATAAATAACCCATAACCAACCCTAACTTGTGAATTTTTATTAATATCGTATTCTTAGTCCCACAAATATAAGTAAACAATTGTATAAAACAATCCTAGCTAACTATTTTCTTAACAAATATTCAAATATATCAATTTGACCGTTGGAAATGGTAGTTGGGGAGGGTATCAATCATGTACTTAAAAAAGAATAAGTTAGAATCATGGATTGGTTATTTTATGTGCATTACCACATTCACCAAATATTAAAGTCTTAACATAATGAATTGATATCATGGCAAAGAGAGAGGTCAAGTTTGTGCATGTCTTGATAAATAAATGTTCTTAATTTAGGCTCATTCGAATGGATGTTTCTTGGAGGAATGTCATCACAACAAGCGAGATGAACAAAAAAATAAAAAATTATATTGGGCATATGGCTGATTTTGTTTTGGAAAGGTTTCAAGATGAGCCTTTATATGGATAACGTCATCATTTTTAGGAGTATTGTAATGTTTTTCTTTCCTTTCTCGAGATATTTTTCTCTGAATTTGTTTAATCTTAACTTTAGATCCATAGTTTTGTTATGAATTTATTTAATCTTAACTTCTCTTTTATCATTAAATTCCTATTTCAATTCCATATGAGAGACAATAGTACCCTTGGTGATGCTTCTAGTTAGGCAAACACCAATAGGTTTGAGGTTTTCAACATTATTATCATTTGAACCAAAAGGGTTTCCTTCATGAAATGATTCTTCACAATCGGTATATAATGAATGATGATATGGTGGTTGGACAAGACTATCGAACGAAGGGTTATGCACATAAATACATGAGGAATTAAAATACTCATGTAATTGGGGATTTTAAAAACCACTCCGATCTAGGAAATGATCATATTCAACCCCTCTATTTTTGGAAATGGTGTCTCACTAGAATATACATGAAACTATGACGAAAGAGTGATATTTCAGAGTTCTTACGATGTGACTGGTTTGCGCATGATATTTTAGTTAGGATTTTATATAGATAAAAAGAGAAAATTATGTTTATGGATGAGAAATGCCATTAAAAACCTTTCATGATAACTAAAAGCTAGACGATGTGACCCTTCATAAGTAACATACTGATGCAACAAAAGCAATAAATTACGCCATTTAGATTATAAGTAGGAAATTGGCATATCTTTCACATGATATTCACGATATTTACTCATGATAATTTGGTTCTAGGGAATGTCAGACATTGAAAATTTTATGACCATTTCTCTCTCTCAAAGGAGAGATGAGTAGATGCTTCATTGAAATCAATATCTACAACCATCTCTAGATAACCCACTGGAGACTTCTTCATATCAAAAGAAATACGAAAAATACTTGATAACCCCTTTATTATAACACTAAACCAACTGAAGGAATTCCCACTAGTTAACCTTGTGGAACAATTTCGCGCATTCGTCATATGCCTCTATTATCTCGACTCTAATGGATTTAAACTCGATAAGGGGTTCCATTATTAGAAACTAAGAGGGCTTCAGCCAAGAATTAAGTTGAAACATAAAGGAAAAATGCACAACGAGTCGGTAACCAAACCCCTACTTGTCTAACAATGTGAAAAGTATGAACAAGAACAATGAAACAACAAGCTCCTAGTAACATTCAAACCCCAAGAGATTAAATCAAACATTGAAAACTAGGAGGTATGGTACAAATAAATTAATCGTTGTCATATATGAGTGTCCATGAGTAGTCAATTTGAGACAATTGGTGCAAATCAGGATAAAAATCTACGACGAGAATGCCAAATCACCCATAAAACCCTGATAAAAATATCAAAGAAATAACACTTAGCCTGAAAACCATCATTTTTCAGATTATTGATCTGAAACTTTCAAAAGATATATCACCATGCGCATGAATATAAACTCACATTAATCATAAATGAGTTGTCTAGTCAGTAGTATATTTATCCCAAGTCTTATCACAATTTCAAAAATTGAAAGAAAACTGCATGAAAGAACCATTCGAGTCATACAAAGCCAAATCCAAACATTGACATAAAGAAACATTGAAATAGACAAAAAAAAAACCATTGCTAATACAGATGATAGAATAAGAGGATGTGAACAAAAGAACATCGAACTATTTTTTGAAAGGAACCCATATATATTCATTTCAATATTCCCTCCCTCAATTATCTAAAAGAAATGGCTTGATCAACCATTAAAAGAGTGGATCATAGTTCACCATAATGTCAATTACAAAAAGGCATCAGGGGTAAAAAAAATCCATTTCATCTATAAGTTAAACTCTACCCTAATTTAATGTGATTTATAACTCAAGTTCAAGATGACGTCAAACCTAATTTGTAAATTTAAATTGTAAATATGTTCCTTTTAATTCTTTTATTTCTATTTATGCATTTGTAACATCCGAAAGAAACTAAATGTAATACATATACAAATTTATTGTATATGTACATTTTACTGTATTTAATTTTTTTGATTATAAGGTTTTGCAGATTTTGAAAACAAATCTTATGGAGAATTATCAATTTTCTTTTGTAATCATATAAGGACTAAAACAATATATCTTATTTTGTTGCTCGATCTATTTGTTCAAATTTTTTAATATAAAGGCTTTTTTGTTGAAATAGTTTCTGTGATTTTAAAGACTTTTTTACCTTTTTCTTATACCTTTTGATATATTTTGTCCAAGCTTATGTCATTGTTTGATACAATAGTTGAAGACTAAATATTTATAAAATAAATTATCCTAGAAGTTGAGAAATAAAATACATAGTTAAAAGTATGTATTCCTTAGAGGAAACTAGTCTCCAAACATTCATCTTTGTAGTTTCCAAACAACTATAATTTTTTCTAGAGCATTATGATATTTAGAATATATTTCCTTTTCACTCGTACCATAGGTCATGTACTTGACAAATACAAACATATATCTATGCATGCTACCCATTTCCACTATAAATTAGTTTCATTATTATTTTGAGAATACTAATATTCAACTAAATCACTCAAGGGTTACATTATCTCTACCCATAGCTTGATGCATTTCACATCACATCCAAATAATAAGAAATCTCTCAACAAAACTATCGTACCTGATCATAATAACTTTTACCATTTTACCAAACTATTTTTAATAAAAAATGGATTGAAAATGCAACCATGTAGGGCATGGCTTCTATACTTTATCACCCCACTCTAGATTTATTCCTCCCTCTCTAGAAAATATGTAAAAACTACACTTTTAAGCAACTCTAGTATATAGGAAATCTCCACAATACTTTAAATGTAATTGACAACCCCAACTTATTGCATTTTTAGTATGGTATCCCCTTATAACTTTTTACATAACATATATAACTCATTTCACATAATGTAAGAAGAAACAATGTAATTTAGCTGGTTTAAGTAAACATAATTGCCATATATGACCATTATCATCTATAGACATGATTTAAACAACAATAACACATGCTCATTTCTATGTTTTTGCATCTCTTACTACGAAATATATAGAAGTACCTTAGATTGCATTATTAGGCAAGAGACACTGAATATAAACACACAAAAATAAATACGAAGAGTTTAGTTTATGCTAAAATATGATTATATATGATTCATTTTTAAAATTTAGCCATATAATAATTTTATTGTACTTTAAAACCACTTCCGATTATTTTTTATTTTCATGACCACAATCACTTGCATACATGATAATAATAAGACAGAATGCTAACGTCCCAAATTTTGGGATTTCATAAACACACGTAATCACTATTCATTATTGATCATTGTGTTAGGCATTTGCTATTATTTCTAGCTCTCCTATTTGAGTTTAGTTGTCACATGCATTAAGGAGAACTTCGTTGAGGACTCTGAGTCACCTAGTTGTTGCTTATGGTGTTAAAATTGAGTTTTCATGTATTTCATTAAGAACTCTAAATCAGCTAGTTGTTGCTTATGATGATCAAATCACTTCATCTATGTTTGGGTGTATTACCATGGAACTTCCACCACTTATCAAGTGTCTGCCCATTCAAAGATAAAATTGAACAATGCTTGTTTTTAGGGAGGACATAATCTAGTGATAGGACTATTTTGGTACCACATACTTAGGTTCTAGTTCTTCATTAAGGGGTGGATATACGTATTAAAATATATATATTTTAGTCCAATATTTATTAAGAATTGAGAGGGATTTAAAGAAAATAAGAAAACAATCGATCAATGTATAAAAGATCTAGGTTAAAATATATCTATATTGATTTATTCATTTATTAGAGAATTTTAGTATTAGTATGATGGGTTCTTTTTTTAATTGTAGGAACAAGTGGATCAAAATTTGATATATTTTTACAGAAACATCCATTTTAATTGTTTCCTCTCAGTTCCCCACATCTGTGCCTGACTTGTTTTCAATTGTCAATGGCTGAAGTTCATCAGATTGGTTTATTGTAAAATGAGCATCAACATTATTTGATGAGTCCTTAATTATGTTTAATGCATCCATTTGTTGAAAAAATATCTTATTTCCATCGACCATATATTCACTACTATCTATCAGGTTATATAGCTTGGACTTAACATCCTCTATCTCCCTCAAGAAAAGTGTCCTCTCCTGTGTGGAATTTTCCAGTCCTTAACTAGTTTTCTCTAATAGTTTCCTAATTTTATAATTATCATTTGCATTTTCCTCAAATATTACTAGTAGTTTCTCATATTCACCTGCCATTTCCTTCATTTTCAATTGTAGTTCACGCGCTTCATTTGTTAACAAGCTAAATAATCTATCAGAGACTAAATTGTCATCCATGTTTCTCCAAAAGTCAGACTACTCCTAAACATCCACTCTACCTCCCTTGTGGGTAAAAAATATACCATGATGACTTTCAGAAATCTAAATGTCGTTTTCCTATCCTTTTTTCTTCATTTCCTCAAGAACTTCAGTTTCTTTTGAGATAAAAGAGCAAAGGGGGCTCCCCTATACAATACAAAGACTTCTGGAAATGTTGTGGAACCTATCTCATTTCAAAAGCCATATATTCTCAGCATGCTCCAAATAATATGATACATTATTCCACAACTTCACTAATATATTTCTCTCAGATATAGCTTTCTCATGCATCTTAACTAATTTTCCATTCTCTTGGGACATCTTCATGAAATTTGTTTGAAGATTTTGAATCTAATCAATCATTTCTTGTTGCCAGAGTTATAAGTTCTACTATGGATGCTCTGACTTAACATTAGAGGAGGAAAATACAAATTTTGTTTGTGGCATATTTCCATTATTTTATAGTCCTAGTGTTCCCCTTGTCTCCTCTTGATGTCCATCATATTTCATGCGAATTTTTAGATATGTTTTACCATCTTCCAACTATATCCTCAGTTCATTAGAATCCTTTTTAGGCACAATCTTAATTTCTAGTTGTTCAGCCTCATTTCTCAATTCTTGATATTCTATAATGCCCCTTATAGTTGTGTTAAATTCAATGGAAGCCTTATTTTTTGTACAACGCCTTGCCATAGTTTCCTAATTCCATTGTTTTCTTTCATTGCCTACTCATACATGTCAACTAATATTTCATTCTCGTCAGTTACCTCCTTTAATTTCATTGTACAATACTAAACATCCATTCATGTATGGATCCCCTCCAGTTCTACTTTTCAATCCCCATTGATACTAGCGTGTTCATGCAATAATGCAGTTTCAACACTACCTCAAATTTATTCTTCATGCCCTTGAATTAAGCTTTCACGGCCTATTGCATTTGTCCCCATTCCATCTTCCATGTCTTGTACATGCTCTATACAAATTCTACTACCTCCAAAATTCCACCACATTCTTCTTGCATCTTCTCTTTATCGCATTGCTTTTTCATATAGCTCAAGAATTCTTTCATTCTCTTCTGATGTATCCTGCAATTTTATTAGTAGTTTTGCAATCTCTTTTCTAAGACGAAGAGCTATATGTTCTACTTGAACATTCATAGAGCCTGTTACATTTGGTCAAATATTTGAGGAATCATCCTTTGTAGACACGTGTCCCTTTCTTAAAAAAATTTGATTCCTTTCTTTAATTTCTTACTCAAGTTCCTCAACTTGATACTTGAATACATGAACTAGTTCTTGGGATTTTTCATTCATTTCATGTCCATATTCCTCAACTTTCTTTATTTCATATAGTTCTTGCATGAATTTCTCATACATGATACTTATTCCTTCATTATCTTCAATAGACTCCTATACATTTTTTGCATAAATCATCAACTTCCTTAGCCAAATAAATGGAATTTCCCTGAGTTTCTGCTTCACATTGATTGGTTGCACTAATTTCTTCAACCAAATATTTAAGCTCCCTTTTCTCTGGTAAACCATCTCTAAATGATGTCCCCTTTGTCAACTCTAGAGAATCCATTGCAGAGTTCAGTTGGAATTCTCCATCAACATCTGAAAGCGTCATCTTATCACAATGGATCATCAAATGATCAACATGCCATTCCAAATTTTATTTGGCTTCTAGGTAGACGCAAAACTTATTACGAAGATATTTTTATTCCCTTTAGCACAAATTAACATGCCTGTAAAGAAATTCATTCTCCTCACTGATGGAAGAAAGATATTATTATGATCATTCCTTTTGGTTCATAAGGTTTGTGTCTTTCTCATGCATAAGCCTCTATTCCAAAGCTTTGAGTAACTAATCTCCTAATACAACTATCTATTCTAGAATTTTCTCTATCTCTCCACCCTCATAACATTCTTGGTACCTTCTTAGCTCTTTTATCAACCTTATATTTTCCATTTCAACCCTCATCACCTGAAGATTTTGATCAATATTGTTATTTATAATTTGTAGCTCATCCATTAACACATTCTTCTCCTCTAAAAGGTGTGCTTCTACAACCATCTTATCAGAAGCAACTGCCTCTAGTCTCTTAAATTTGTCTTCTTCAAAATGAAGCATCATCTTTCCACACTGTGCATCTTACTCACGATGTTTAACAAAATGTTTTAGTTTTTAATTTTTAATATCCATTTCTTTCATTAATGTCTCTAAAGATTCATGTCTTTTCAGAGCTCCTACAAGTGTAGATTCCAAATATGTTTGTGAAGGCCATTTCGTATGACCAGGAAATGGGCTTGCTAGATCTCTCATATCCCATCCATATCATCCAAAAGAGGTCAACAAGGCCATGTTTCCATAGTCATATTCTTGAGTGGGAGGCACTTCTTCGGGATAACCACACATATGACTTACTTCTTCCTTCAACTATTGAATTTGAATCATCAAAGTTATAACATCTCTTGTAGCATCTTCAGTTACAGATGAAGTATTCCAAATAATTTTTTCTCGTTTTGCAAATTTCAAATTGTAAAGTGTCTCTACTATAGAATAATTAGAAGGGCTAACATTGGTAATGATAGTCATTTTAGATTTTCCACCAAGAGAAAAGAAATGTAAGTTTTGAATCACGATATGGTACATGTTGTAGTTCCCTATTGCCAATATTTACAAGATTCACGATTAGGATCCCAAGAGATTAGAGTGATTTGTTAACATTTGAGACCCCTTTCAAGTGCTTACCCTCAACACCTGAACTCTTTTATCTCCTTGAACCTACCAGATCAATTGGATTTAGGCATCCAAATCTATGATGAGTCACCAAATCACTCTCCACTTACTTTCAATTATAAGTAAGTACACTATGTGAGTTGCTACTAGCAAGGTTCATATTTTTTGTTAGGAATCTCTTGTTGGTCGCTCACTGTAGGAGTAGTCTAAAAACACCATTCATACCTTTCACCTCAACTTATGATATATTTTTAACATCCACCTCTTTCTTGGCATCTTCCCTCATCTACAAATTTTTTGATCATGGTTCTAGGAGATCTGCAACTTGCTCATAGTATCTTTTTATAAATGAACACTTGAAAATTAATTTTAATTTTTATTCTTTTCGAGTTTCTTCTTCCTTACAGATTCTTGCAATCAAATTCTTAAAAACATGGGTTTCATTGCATTATTTGCACTCAGTTTTTTTCTCTACGTCGTCAATATCACCAGACATGGTATGTGTTTCCCACTCCAAGTCTTACCATATGGAAACATATCATTTTTGTATCCTCCCATGTAGTTATCAACCATGGGAAATATATATTCTTTGAAAAGTTATCCCTGATATATATTTTCCCTAGCTACAAGGTCAAATGTAAAACAAGACAAAGAGATAAAGGAAAAAATAGATAGATGCAAACAGATGGAAAAAGAGATGCAGGGAGGGGGAGAGGGAGAGAGAGAGTAAGGTGAGAGAAAGGGGGGAGAGGTAGTGCAAGAGAGAGAGAGAGAGAGAGAGATAGAGAGAGAGAGAGAGAGGGAGCGGGGGGGAGGGAGAGAGACAATGGGGGGGAGAGAGTGGATAGAGAGGGAGAGAAAAAGAGAGAGAGGGAGAGCGAGTGAAAGGGGGAGGGAGAGGGATGCCCGTAGTTCACAACAAGCATATTTCCTTTATTGAATTGTTGTGAAACATAGTGTTGACTTGTTCATGTATTCCTTTATATGTTCTCACAACTAGTGTTGACCAAATAAAGCCATTCATTCATCCTTGTCATAAAAGAATCCTTGAACTTAACTTGAAAGAGAACATAATTTTATGAGATAGATAGGCCATAGTAACATCATATACAAATCAAGATTAGAGCAAGCTTTCACATTGAACAAGGAATAATCTATGCTATAGGATAGAAGAAGGCAAGGTGATTATTATTATTCCTATCCAATTTTAAGGTCATGGTGAAGCCATACACGAAATTGGTGTATGAGACCCCCTTCTTTGTGGGACAAGGGACCCATATTTGCATGGCGATTTGACTACTATGTCTATGAAGGCATGCATACTCTACCCCCTCTCATTTTGAAGCTGTGACCTCTTAGGCGAAGCACATGCTCTTAACAATTGAAGGTTGAGTGTAAATTCTAGTAGAGTATTCTCTATGTGAATCCCATTTGTCGCATTAGAATTTGATAGAGTTCTCATTTTTATATATTGTTGGAGTGTGGCTGCACATTCAATACATGTTAGAGATTTTGCATGAGTTTATATGTCAAGTAGGAAAATCACAACATAACATACAATACTTAATCAAGAACACATGCTCATGAATACGACGCAATTATTTGACATAACAACTTGGACCTCATGAAAACTTTGTTTTGGTAAATGAAAGAAAAATTTTATCTTATTGATAATTTACAAAGGAGAACATCAAGTTATTGTAGAGAATATAACATATTTCATCTAGTTTACTGTTCCTATACCATAGTTTATTTATAACATTTACAAAAAAAATAGAAAAATTCCCTTGTCTATTACTTTCATTTGTAAGTAATAAAAAAATAAAGTTTGTTACTTATAAATAAGGGTGGTTGTTCATGCCCATAATAATTCACTCTGAATGCATCTATATATAAAGATTCTTAGATATGCATTACAATAACACACAAGAAGGTTTATCTCTTTATTCCTCTCCAAAGTCCCAAATAGGTTGTAATAAGCTCCCAGTGAGTGAATGATTAATTGAGTGTTGGATTTATAACCCATCTGTTTATATGGATTTGAGATTTGGGGCCCCGTACTTGGTTCTAGATAGTTGTCTTACATATAGAGGATCTAGACTTATGCATCAATGCCTTATTCGGTGAAAATTTATTCATAAAGATTTTTCAATTGATTTTTCATTGTATGTTATTTTATGTACACGCACATAATTAATATTCATAAAAGTTTTATGATATTTTTAGTCTTAAGGCATTAAATCCCACAAATCATAGTGAGATGTGCTTGAGTGTGGCTTGAGCAATTACATTGTCAGAGAACCAATATGCATCCACAATGTATATCAAAAGAATAAAGGTGCATTGTAGGATGCATGTGGGATCATAAGAGAGGAATCATGTCACTATACTAGGGATATAAATATAAAAGGGTATAAAAAATGTTAATGACAAAATGGATACCTACAATATCTAGTGAAAGTAGGGGTCTTTTAAATTGGGAAGGTGTATTGAGTTTGTATTGGCAGGGGGTTAAATAAAGTGAATTTTAGAGGTGTTTTAAAGTATGTACTAAAATTAATGGTATTGTTTAGTATGCCATGAACACACAAGTTATGTCACCAGTTCATGAGTGAAGCTACCATTGAATCCAAGAGGGTTTCAACCAAGAATTAGGGTGAAACATAGAGGGAAAATGCATAATTAGTGGATCACCAAACCCTTACTTCTATATCATTGCAGAAAATATGAAAAAGAACAATGAAACAACAAATTGCTGGGAACTTTGAAACCCCAAGGGATTAACTCAAACATTGACAACCAAGAGATATGGTACATAGACATTAATGTTTTTCATATATGAGTGTTTGTGAGTGGTGGATTTGAGACAATTGGTACAAATCAGGATTAACATCCCTGACTAGAATGCCAAGTCACCCATAGAAGCCTGATACAAATCTCAAAGCACTAACCCTTAACCCAACAACTATCATTTCGCATGATCACAAATCTAAAACATTCAAAATAAATATCACCATACACATGAATATAAACTCACAATAATGATAAAAATTTGCCTAGTAGGTAATATATTTAACCTAAGCCTTATCACAATTATAAAAATTAAAAGGAAATTCCATGTCAAAACCATTCTAGTCTTATCATATTTATACATTAAGAAACTCTGTAATAAAGTATATATAAATATTCATGGATAAAAATCTTATTCCATGATTTCTCAAATGAACATATGTTTAAATAATAATAATAATAATAGCTAATAATAATAAACATATACCTTTTCATGCTACCCATTTTCACTATAGAGTAGATTAATTATTATTTTGAGAATAATAATAGTCAACTAAATCACTAAAGGGTTACATCATCTGTACCCATAGCTTGATGCATTTCACATCACATCCAAATAATAAGAAATCTCTCAACAAGACTACCGTACCTGATCATAATAACTTTTACCATTTTACATAACTATTTTTAATAAAAGAATGGATTGAAAATGCACCCATTTAAGGCATGGCTTCTCTACTTTATGACCCCACTCTACATTTTATTCCTCCCTATGTGGAAAATATGTAAAAACTACACTTTAGACTACTCTAATCTATAGGGAACCTCCACAATACTTTAAATGTAATTGACAACCCCAACTTATTTCATTTTTAGTATGGTATCACCTTATAAGTTTTAAATAACATCTATAACTCATTTCATATAATGTAAGAAGAAACAATGCAATATAGCTAGTTTAAGGAATCACAATTTCCATATATGACCAGTGTCCTTTGTAGACATGATTTAAACAACAAGAACACATGCTGATTTCTATGTTTTTGCATCTCTAGCTACGAAATATATAGATATATCTTAGATTGGATTGTTAGGAACTAGAAACCAAATATAAACGCACACAAATAAATACGAAGAGTTTAGTGTATGCTAAAATACACTTCTATATGATTCCTTCTTAAAATTTAGTCCAATAATAATTCTATTTTACCGTAAAACCAATTTTGATTTTAAAGTCTTTTCATGACCACAATCACTTTCATACATGATAATATTAACAAGACAAAATGTTGACATCCCAAATTTTGGTATTTCATAAACACAGATAAGCATTATTCATTATTGATCATTGTGTTAGGCATTCACTATTATTTCTAGCTCTCCTATTTGAGTTCAGTTGTCATGTGCATTAAGGAAAACTTCATTAGGGACTTTGAGTCACATAGTCGTTGCTTATGGTGTTAAAATTGAGTTTTCATGTATTTCTTTAACGATTCTAAAGCATCTAGTTGTTACTTATGATGATAAAATCACTTCATCTATGTTTCGGTATATTATCGTGGAACTTCAACCACTTATCAAGTGTGTCCTCATTCAAAAATCAAATTGAACAATGCTTGTTTTTAGGGAGGACATAATGTAGTGGTAGCACTATTTCACTACCACCTACTTGGGTTCTAGTGCTTCATTAATGGGGTGGATATATGTATTAACATATATCTATTTTATTCCAATATTTATTAATAATTGAGAGGGATTTGAAGAAAATAAAAAATAATTGATCAGCGTATAAAAGATATAGGTTAGAATATACATATATTGATTTATTCTTTTATTAGAGATTTTTAGTATTAGTATGGTGGGCTCTTGTTTTAATTATATTAACCTAAATCTCTAT
>APFE031188300.1:0-14075 GCA_000404065.3 Pinus taeda
TATTGACTACCACTTTAGGCACAATATCCAAATGATAATTGCTTAGTTACTGATAACTAAAAGTCGAATGTCAAAAATGGATACCATGATGTGCATTCAATAATTTGACAACTTCACTATCTCATAGACATACTAAATTTATCTTTAAGATATTTTTTAACTATTTAAATTGAATTTGACAACTTCACTATTAAACAACGAGCTCATAGACCTATCCCCAATGGGGGTGTTATTAATGAGTTATGTAATTGCAACGAAACACTATGATTAGCATGCAGAGGGTACGAGGCGGGGGAGGGTTGGGATGGTGGCTGTTGGAGTGCATGGAACACCCCATATCTATCATCTCCCAGTCATCGTGTGGCGTTTACCCTGTTTCTAGGGGATGGTTAACCTAACCCAGTTCCGTCGGGATAAATGCACGGTGGAGGTAGCATTAGGGGAACGGTATGACATTCAGTCAGTAACAGAGATGGAGTGGCTTTTGATGGCTGGATTGGCTACTGTAGTGATGGATCTTGACACGCAAACCTGCGAGCTCATTGCTGAGCACTTGTACCATGGGAGGATTATGGGTTTCAAACAATGTGCCAAGCATCACACTTGTCTGTGCCTGGACGTCACATGCAGTGGAAAATGTTGTTTAAAATTGGGTGCAAAGACATCGTTCCTCCATTATAAGTGCATAGGCGCTATATCAGGGTGACGACTTTGCAGATATACTTGGGGTGGTGTAGAAGATTCCTTATTCTTGCTTGCCCTTGGTCTCCATATTAGGCATACTTCGTTTCAAAATTGCAAATTTCATTGTAAATTTTCTTTGTCGATATACCTCTTCGGTCTTTTCCTCGTTTTGTGCCTTTCTAGCAGGGGTTCATTCGGTGTCTGGATTGATGATGTCTTGATATTTGGGCGACATCCCTTCTTGTTCACTCTTTGCAAGCCTCCTCATTCTCACATTTGGGCACCCTTTTTCATTTGGGGGGACTTCTATAATTCTACTCCTCCATTATCAGTCTTCATCACTAGGCATTTGGTTAACAAGAGTTGGGTTGGTCTTGATAGTTTCACGTGACTTTTATTACTATATAGTTTTGTCGTGACATTCTCTGGGTACAATCAATTCCTTCGGTTTTCATAGTCTACTATCTTTTTGGTTCTCAAAGGTTTAGAGTCCATTTCCGTTGTCAATCTGTGATATTCCTACTTAGTGTTTCACTAAGTGAATATCACTTTTTGCTCAATTTTGGCGTATTACATGGTTACACTTAGGAAAAGTGGACTTAAGGGATCCACATTCGATTTTTGGCATGAGAGGCACCCCAACATTAGAGTTCGATGGAAAGATTGCAGCTTTGGTGGAGCATGGGGGCCACCACAAGGGAATCTCGGCCCACATAGAGAGTATGCTTTCATTGGAGCAAAATTGGTGAGAGGAATTCAATGTGGGACAACATGAGCAATCTTGGAGGCACATCGACAAAAGGAAGGAGGGGCTCTCATTTTGGTCATCATCTATCATTTTCAGAATTTCTCTTTTGACATAGCACGCTTGAGCAGTGAGCCAAATTTACATGTGTTGTTTAGCACACCAGGTGTTTCTGAGTGGAGATGCCAGCGCTTGCTTCAGTGGGCCTTGAGTGCCAACCTAAGGAGGGAGTTTCACCTAGTTCCAATTCGTACCAGCAGCAGTGAGGTCGTACCACAATAGGGAGCACGCTACAACAGCATAGGGATTGTGCAGTCTTGGCTAGAGACACTCTAGAAGGTTGAGGAGTGAAGGGAGTTTGTGGAGGAAACTTGGAGGCCTAGGGAGCCTTCTGATAAGGTTTGCAAGCATTTTTAGGACATTTAAGAGAAAAATATTCAAGTGGGTCGATTTGCCCAGCAGAAGGGTCATTTAAGCCAAAGAGGGTCAAATTTCCAAGGTCGAGATTTGGCCAAACCCTTCGTGGGTTATCCTGGGTTTCTTGAGAAGAGGTCGAACGTAATTTCCCGGAATTTTCTGAGCAGTGGAGAGGGCCCTAGCAGCAGATCCTTTCAGGAAGCACCACATTTATGAGCATCTACAACGCAACACTGGGGCAGATTAGCAGCAGATTGGAGGAGGGTGATTCACTGATCATTTTGGGGCTTTGCTAGCTTTCCTAGAGCAAGCCCAGTTGCACTCATTCTAGCACCTTGTTGTACACCTCTTTCCATTAATAAAATGAGTACACAGTTCAATTTTGGATGCAAATTTGTGGTTTGCTTACTTGCTTTGGTTTCATAGTGTTTTTGTTTATTTTGCTTTGCATATTTACTATTAATTTTTCCTTGGGGATATTACAGTGATATCAGAGCTCATAGACTTGGCACAACATATGGGAGCAACGCAATCCATGACACCAAAGGATAAACATAACGTGACATATCAGAGGCAGACATATAGAAGCAAAGAACGACAATTAGAGATCACCCTTGATCCTGTGACTACAGAACCGAAGGTAGTAGAAACCAACATGGGGGACAATGAAGGAGACAAAAGGGATGAGGAAAAGGAGTTTTCCCAACTCATACTGAAGGCAGTGCAAGATTTATCTCGGAACATTGAAGGAATGGGCCAGCAAAATGGCAATGGCAACAAGGGCAAGGGAGTCCAAGGGGATTTCTGCTATGGAGAAGGATCTGGCACCTCATAGCACCATGCATCTCTTCATGCCAACATGCCATTAATTCATAACACACCCCCTAGATCCACCATTCCTACATTCCTTCAATCTAGAGTTGGTGGGCAGTCAGAGCAACAGGAGGTACCTTATGGGGATTATTTCCTAAAGTATCAGTCCTATGGGCCTGATTTTGGGAGGGCCAATATTTCAAAGATTTATGTCAGTTGAAGGGAAACAATAGGCCCAAGGGATAGAGTGGAGGAGGTTACATGCAGGGAATAGACTCGCAATGCACTATGGGGAGGTTATTTCTCCCAACCTTCGATGGGTCCTCCAAGAGCTCAGCCAAGGCATGGGTCAAAAAGATGGATGTTTATTTCCAGTTGAACCAAATGACAAAAGGAGAGGCAATTAAGATTGCCATGTTGCATCTGGAAGGGGAAGCCCACGACTGGTGGTTCCATGGATTGACCACGTTGGGACATGCAGGGGTAGCTGCCTATGATGATTTCACCAGAAGGGTGTTGGAGTGGTTTGAGTGGAAGGATCTGAAGGAGTATTTTGGGGTGCTAACAAGGCTCAAGCAGACCGAGAGTGCAAAAGCCTACATTTCAGAGTTTTTGTGATTGTCTGTGATGGTGCCTGATTTGTTAAAGTCTATGAGAATCTTCATGTTTGTGAATGCGCTAGCAGAGCCATTGCGCGGGTTAGTGAGGTCCAACAGGCCCACTACATTACAGGATGCGGTAGGGAGAGCCCAATATTTACAGGGTGCCCTACCTAGGGCTTGTGCACCATTACCCACTAGACAGGATTTCCAGTGGAGGGGGAAGGACACCATGGCTCCACCACCAAGGGCCAATCAGGGGCATGGGCAGCGAGATGAGGAGACCCGGAGAGACCTCAGGAGGAGGAAATTGTGCTTCACTTGTCAAGAGCCGTGGGCACCAGGCCACACATGTGCAGCAAGCAAGGCCCACTACATTAAGGTCTTCTCTGACAACGATGCAGAGGATGAGACCTATTTTGAGATTGTTGATTTGGGGTAGCATCAAATGTGCTCTAAGCCTCAAATTTTGCAAGGAGGCTTAGGCACAGGTATTCCAAAGAACCCAGAAAGCGTTTTGGGAAATTCCACACATAAGTGATTTTATTAAAATAATTAATATTTTTAATGAGGTCCCTAAGTCTAAACTTAAGAAAATTAAAATATTAATGGGTATTAATCTAATCAGGGGTGAAACTTCTAGAAAAGGCCATGGATCAAGCCAAAATGATCTGAGCCTTTGATTATGTTTTAATCTGGGTTGTTGGTTGTCCAACAGGAAGATATAAGAAGAGGCTTGAGGGTCATTTGGAAAATACATAAAGAGATTGAAAAAATCGATATTCTGAAGTGAGAAGTTCTCAAGAGGAAAATCAATTGAGGAAATCTTGCAGCAAAGGGGCAGTGAGAATCCGGGAGAAGGAATTTCCGAAGAGTACCAGGTAGAGGGAGAACAAAAGGACGTCTAGAGGAAGGCTGACACTAGCCTACGCAGAGGCAACACAGTCCTTGAGGGGAAGTCGAGTTCCTGTTGAGGGAAGTAGAAGTTCAGTTACCGGAAGACATGGTGTGAGTCTGGGAGGAAAAAAGTCGATTTCTCAGCCAACATAGGATCCAAAGGAGAGGCGGCGTAATACCCAGGACAGGTGACACAGAAACTGCCCAGGGTGACGCAGTTCTACGCAGATTCCATGCAGAGGGTGACGCAGGGCCTCCATAGCAACAGGATAAGTCACTGATTCTCCAGTGACAAGATGAGATCATTTCAACAATCTTTTGTTCAGTATTCTCTCTGTATTGGATTGCTAGTTGAACATCCAGAATTGTACTCAGAATTTCTCCTCCATAATAATAAACCCTTAAAGCTATTACACTGGTTTTCCCACATTGGGTTTTTCCGAGGACTATTTGTCCAAAACTAACTATCCTATGTGTTGTATTTTTCTTTCTTGCTCAGTATTTTGTTTCCGCATATATGTTAATTAAATGAAGGTTGCAGATGTATTTGCTTTGATATTTACTGTAGAACACAGTAAATAACTTGCATGATTTAAACAAGTAGGAGAAGTAACATCAATTTGCTGCGGTAGGGATTCCGACTTAGGAATTTTCACATGTTATCAGAGCTAGTGCAAGTGAGACAAGAAGAGAAGAACCAGAAACCCCAACACTACACAAAAGGGGAAATTGAAAAGCTGCAAGAGGCAGCAAGTCAAAACCCCAGAGGGTTTGCGCAGTTCTAGCCGGAGGGTCGAAAATTCGAGGAAGTCTCTCTCCGAGTGAGTTGACGAAGAGAAAGGGCTTCCCGTTCAAATTTTGTCATGGTAGAGAGAGCAATGCTGAGCCTCGACGTAAGGAGCAGTTGGTGGGACGCAGATTTTTCAATGGGCAGTTTTTTTGGGCTGAAAGACGTCAGAAGAAAGAAGAAGAGCATAGTGAGGGAATACTTCCTCAGTGATTTCTTGCCTAGGAAATCAACATTTCTCAATTGCTGAGCAGCAGAGAAGAAACAACTTACCAACTCCATCAGGGAGTGCGTAAGTCAACCTAGGAGCTACATAGTAGGATGAAAGAGGGAGTTATTCGACAATTTTCGGAGGAGATGGCAACTAGTGGCTTGAGGGATCAGGACAGGTTGGACAAGGCTTCCAACTATGCCATCTAGAAGGCTAGGATGATTTTCCTTCTAGATGAGCATGCTCTCAAAACTTACGTTGATAATGTGGTAGTTGTCCCAGCAGATGTAGATACGCTAAAGTACAGAGCTGAGATGGCTAAGGCGAAGAGAATGATCCTGGATGGAGTCAAGGATCACATGGTGTGCCAAGTTGCAAGCAAAGGGACTGCTAAGGAGATGTGGGATGCTTTGGCCACAGTGTATCAGGGATATTCCAAGCAGCGGAAGATGTACTTAGAGCAAACGTTGAGATCTACTCAGATGCAGAAGGGAGAATGTGTGGATCCGTTCCTCACGAAACTGAAGGAGAGACGTGACGAGTTGTGGAGTTAGTGAGACTGGCTCTAAATTCCGTCTTGGATGATTGGAAAATCTTTGTCCAGAGTATCCTGGGCAAAGCAGCATTGCCAAATTGGGACGAGATGTGCGCAGCTCTGAAACAAGAGGAGATAAGAAGACACCTACTCAAGGTCAAACTTGATGGGAACAACAGCGGCAGTGGGTCGAAGCCCAAAGTAGAGGAGGATAACACAACCCTTGCATTAAAGGGACAGTTGGGGAAACAAAGACGAAAGAAGGGCATCTCCAAGGTGAAGTGCTTTAAATGTGGCGAGATGGGCCACTATGCATCCCAATGTCCTTTGAAGAAAAAGGACAAGGATGAGAAGCATGATCCTAAGGTTGCAGCCGCGAAGATCAACGAGGAGTTTGCCATGACAGTGGAGATACCTCCATAAGGGAGGTGCGCTGATATAGAGTTGTAGTCAGGAGGACTGCAGATGGGTAGGATCCTTGAGGAACCCACCTCTTGGATCGTCACCTTGCTATGGGAGCCCATGATCAGGAGTAGCGGGATGGTGGAGCTTCAATTGGTGCCATGGAGTGTTGATTCGACAGATGCAGTGGCTAGGAGAGCCAGAGACTGAGCAGCGTAGAGCAGAGAGGCAGCAGTGCGAGGAGGCACAGGGCAGAGCTTCAGCAGTGCAGTGGCTTCAGAGGCAACATGATACTAGCAGTAGTCAGGATTTTGGCACCGAGGTGTATCCATTGGATACTTGTCCAATCTTGGGTGTTTTCAATTGCTTCTCTCAGCAACTGAGTTGCAGTACAAATGCATTGTTAGCAGTGCCACTGCTAGCAGCATAACAGATGCAACGTTTGAGAGAGAGTTGCAATACAAATGTAGCATTGACAGTGGCAGTGTCAAAGGCAACAGTACAATAGCAGTAGCAATGCAGTGGTTGGTGGACATTATGTCAAGCATCAGCAATGCAGAGATGATGCTTCAGAGTCAGAGCAGTGTGCAGAGAGGCGGTGTATTGGTATAGTGCATTCCTCGGTAAGAGGGAGCATTGATTTGGGGTAGCGCCGGATGTGCTCTAAGCCTCAAATTTTGCAGGGAGGCTTGGGCACAGGCATTCCAAAGAACCCATAAAGTGTTTTGGGAAATTCCACCCAAAAGTGATTTTATTAAAATAATTAATATTTTTAATGGGGTTCCTAAGCCTAAACTTAAGAAAATTAAAATATTAATGGGTATTAATCTAATCAGGGATGAAACTTCTAGAAAAAGCCATGGATCAAGACAAAACGATCTGAGCCTTTCATTATGTCTTAATCTAGGTCGTTGGTTGCCCAACAGGAAGATATAATAAGGGGCTTGAGGGTCATTTGGAAAATACACAAAGAGATTGAGAAAATCGATTCTCTGAAGTGAGAAGTTCCCAAGAGGAAAATCGATTAAGGAAATCTTGCAGCAGAGGGGCATTGAGAATCTGAGAGAAGGAATTTCCGGAGAGTACCAGGCAGAGGGAGAACAGAAAGACGTCCAGAGGAAGGATGACGTTGGTCTAGGCAATGCTGATGCAAAGGGAGCACAATCCTTGAGGGGAAGTCGAGTTCCTGCTGAGGGAAGTCGAAGTTAAGTAGCCGGAAGCCAGGGTGTGAGTCTAGGAGGCAAAAAGTCAATTTCTCAACCAGCAGAGGATCCAAAGGAGAGGCAGCGTAATTCCAAGGAGGGGTGACGTAGAAACTACCCAGGGTGACGTAGTTCTATGTGGAGGCCACACAGAGGGTGACGCAAAGGCCACACAAAGGGTGACGCAGAGCCTCCACAGTAGCAGGATCAATCACTGATTCTCCAATGAAAGGGTGAGATCATTTCACCAATCTTTTGTTTAGTTTCTCTTTGTATTGTATTACTAGTTGAGCATCCTAGAATTGTACTCATAATTTCTCTTGCATAATAATAAACCCTCACAGCTGCTGCACTAGTTTCGCGCATTGGGTTTTTCTGGGGACTATTTGTCCAAAAATAAATGTGTCCTATGTGTTGTATTTTTTCTTTCTTGCTTAGTATTTTGTTTCCGCATATATGTTAATTAAGTGAAGACGACAGATGTATTTGCCTCGATATTTAACATAGAACAAAATAAATAAATTGCATGATTTAAACAAGTAGGAGAAGTAACATCAGTTTGTTGCAGTAGGGATTCTAGCTTAGGAATTTTCACAGAGATGGGTGGAGAGGACATCACAACACCTCAATAGGGAGGACCACCACCACCACCAGGGGGAGTTTCCTTTCCAACTACTGGAGGGGTCATTGCATCAATTTGTGGGGTACCCAAATTCTTGACTATGAGGATTAGAGGCACTATTCAAAGGAAGTGTGTATCAGTTCTAGTGGACAATGGGGCTACCCACAATTTCATTGATGCTCAGTTGGTTCAAAGGAGGGGCATCACAACTAAGGAATTTGAGGGATTCTCAATTCTTGTGCCTAGGGACAGAACCATTCAGTGGACTCACTATGTGCCAACCTTGACAGTGAACAAGGGGAACTACTCCATGACAGATCATTTCTCTGTAGTTGGAGATGGAGTTTGTAGGGCCAGATGGCAAGATCGTGTTGCTTCAGGGGATGCACTCATACCCACCACAAACAGTTTCAGCCCATAGGATGGAGGCTGACTTGAGACATGGAGACATTGACTGGGTTGTGGAGTTGAGGATCTCAAAGGCTGGGGGAAAGCCCAAGCCACCGCATCCGGAGATACAAGCTATTCTTGACAGGTATCTAGTTGTATTTGGGGACATACCACCAGATCAACCACCTAACCGAGGGTTTGAGCACACTATCGAGTTGGAGTCGGGGGTGCAGACCGTCATCACCACTCCTTATTGACATCCCAAGGCGTATCAGGATGAGGTCGAGAGGGCCATTCATGAGCTATTGACACTTGGGCATATCAGGACCAGCTTTGGCCCTTTTGCCTTATCAATTGCGCTGATGAATAAGAAGGACGGGTCCTTATGAACGTGCATTGATTACCAGGCCCTCAACAAGAAGACACTGAAGAACTGCTACCCCATTCCCCATATAGATGAGTTAATGGATGAGTTGAGGGGAGCTAAGCTCTTCTTGAAGATTGATCTGTGGTCGAGGTACCATCAGATCCGAGTGAGGGACCAAGATGTCCCGAAGATAGCATTTTCGTGTCATTATGGGCACTTCAAGTTCCTGGTTATGCTCTTCGGGCTAACCAACGCACCAACGACATTCCAATCATGCATGAACCACATGTTTTGTGGGCAGTTGAGGAAGTTCATATTGGTGTTGCTTGATGACATATTGGTTTATAGCTGGACTTGGGAAGAGCATTTGCAACACCTTAAGATAGTACTACGCATCCTGGAGGAGCAACAGTTATATGCCAAACTGTCCAAGTGTGAGTTTGGGCTAACTGAGGTGCTCTACCTAGGGCACATCACTGGGGAGGATGGTCTTAGAGTACATGAGAAGAAGATTAGGGCTATCCAAGATTGGCCAAAGCCCCGGAATATGACCAAGATGAGGGGTTTTGTGGGCATTTTCACTTATTACAGGAAGTCCGTGAAGGGATTCTCCCAATTAGTTGCACCCCTCACAAAATTCATGAAGAAAGGGGCCTTCGAGTGGACCACTACAACACAGGAGGAATTTGATCTCCTCAAGGAGGTCATGAGTAGTTGTCCGGTGTTCGCACTTCCTGACTTCACTCAGCCTTTCGTGTTGGAGTGTGATGCATCAGGAGTAGGTGTGGGGGCCGTGTTGATGCAAGGGGAGCACCCCATAGCTTTTGAGAGCCAAAAGTTACTGCCCTATGAGCTACTATACATCTATGATAAGGAGATGCTGACCATTATGCATGCGTTGGCCAAGTTCAGGTAGTATTTGGTGGGGAATATGTTTAAAGTCAAGACCGATCACAATAACCTCAAGTTCTTTCTGGAGTATTAACAATTGTAGGAGAGGCAGCAAAAGTGAGTGAGCAAGCTCCAAGCATATGACTTTGACATTGAGTATGTCAAAGAGAAGCACAACGTAGTCGCTGATGCATCGTCCAGGAGGCCAACCACTCTTTCCTTTGATGAGCAGTTATTAGTAGAGTACTCTAAGGACAGATTTGCATGTGAAGTCCTTGATGGGTTGGTGACATATGACTGGCATCGGGTGATGAACAAGGTGATCTACGATCGAGCCCGAATCTACTTGGTACCCAACTCCCCACTGAAGGAGAAGATTCTACAGGCTTCTCACGATTCACCATTAGCAGGGCACCCAGGGTTCACAAAGACATACTGGGCCATCAGGTAGCGCTTTGCGTGGAAGGGCCTCAAGGATGATGTTTTGAGGCATATCCAAAAGTGTGACACATGCTAGCAGAACAAGGGAGAGCACACACACCCTGTGGGCCTATTGCAACCGCTTCCCAATTCAGAGGGGAAATGTGAGAGCATATTGATGGATTTCATTACCAGGTTGCCCACAGTACACGGCAAAGATTGCATCTATGTGGTGGTGGACCGCTTGACGAAGTATGCTCACTTCTTTGCCATTCCAGCTCGGTACTCGACCTCATAAATGGCCGAATTGTTTTTCAGGGAGGTGTTTCAGCTACATGGTCTCCCAAATACCATCGTCAGTGACCGGGACAGTCGATTCATGGGCGGATTTTGGCAGGAGCTATTCCGGTTGGTGGTTACTGAGCTCACCCTAAGTACGAGTTACTACCCTCACACAGGTGGGAAGACGGATATAGTTAACAAGTGGCTAGAGGGCTACTTGCGTAACTATGTGACAGGGCAGTAGAGAGCATGGATACGGTGGCTACACTTGGGTGAATACAGCTACAACACTACGCACTACATGTCTATAGGTATGTCGCCATTCCGAGCTCTATATGGTTATGATGCATTATATTTTGCTGACATTATGTTTGGAGACAGCAGGGCCCCAAGGGCCAAGGACTGGATATAGGAGAGCCAAGATATCTTGAGGGCTCTAAAAGACAACATGAAAATGGCCCAAAATCAACAGAAGCTTTATGCAAACAAGCAAATTCGAGAGGCAGTTTGAAGTAGGGGACTTAGTGTTTTTGAGGCTCCGACCGTACCAGCAGTCTACACTCAAGCAGAAGGGGGCTACGAAGCTCAAACCCCGCTTCTATCGTCCTTATTGTGTCACTTGGAGGGTGGGGGAGGTTAGCATATGAGTCGGAGCTACCCTTGGGGAGCCGAATGCACAACCTATTTCATGTGTCTTGCCGAAAAAAAGCACTGGGATAGCAAGTTACAACCGCTACAGAGCTACCCCCTCTAGACGATCAGGGGCATTTGGTGCTGGAACCGGAGGCCATTTTGGATACCAAGGAGAGACATCTGCGTAATAGGGTCATCAGGGAGTTTTTGATCCGATGGAGGAATCTACTGGATGAGGAGGCCACCTGGGAGGAGGAGCAGATACTACAACATCCTTCATTGTAGTTGCTTGAGGACAAGCAACGTTTTGGTGGGGAGGACTGTGATATTCCTACTCAGTGTTTCACTAAGTGAATATCAATTTTGGCGTATTACATGGTTACACTTAGGAGAAATGAGCTTAGGGGACCCACATTCGATTTTTGGCATAGAGGCACCCCAACATTAGGGTTCGATGGAAAGATTGCGGCTTTGGTGGAGCGTGGGGGCCACCATAAGGGAATTTCAACTCACATGGATAGTACGCTCTCATTGGAGCGAAATTGGTAAGAGGAATTCAATGTGGGTCCACATGGGAAATCTTGGAGGCACATCGACAAAAGGAAGGAGGAGATCTCATTTTGCTCATCATCTATCATTTTCAGAATTTGTCTTTTGACATAGCACGCTTGAGTAGTGAGCCAAGTCTACATGTGTTGTTTAGCACACTGGGTGTTTCCAAGCAGAGATCCCAACCCTCACTTTGGTGGACTTAGAGTGTCAAGCCAAGGAGGGAGTTTTACCTAGTTCCAAATCGTACCAGCAGCAGTGAGGTCATACCACAACAAGGAGCATGCTACAGCAGTGCATGGACCACGCAGTCTTGGCTAGAGACACTCCGGAAGGTTGAGAAGTGAAGGGAGTCTGTGGAGGAAACTTGGAGGGAAGGCCTAGGGAGCCTTCTAACAGGGTTTGCAGGCACTTTTGGAGCATTTAGAAGCAAAATCTTCAGGTGGGCCAATCTTCCCGGAAGAAGAGTCGTTCAAGCCAAAGAGGGTCGAATTTTCGGGGTCAAGCTTTGGCCAAACCCTTTGTGGGTCATTCTGGGTTTCTTAAGAAGAGGTCGGGAATAATTTCCTAGAATTTTCTGAGCAGTGGAGAGGACCCTAACCATAGATCCTTTCAAGCAACAACACATTTCTGGGCATCTACAGCGCAACAATGGGGTAGATTAGCAGCAAATTGGAGCTGGGTATTTTACTTATCATTTTGGGGTTTTGATAGCTTGCCTAGAGCAAGCCCAAGTGAACTCATTCCAGCACCTTGTTGTACACCTCTTTCCATTATGAAAATGAGTACAAAGTGTAATTTTGGATGCAAATTCGTGGTCTGATTGCTTGCTTTGGTTTCATGGTGTTTTTTTCTATTTTGCTTTGCATATTTACTGTTAATTTTCCCTTAGGGATATTACACAATCACACTCGTTTCCACTAGTCTTTATGGCTCCTCAAAAGAGACTATTGAGTCACAAAGGTGGTGTGAGTGGTTCTTCTTCCCACCAACGTTAGTTGTTTGGTTGGTAGTATGCAGCTAATTACTTTGATTCAGTCCCCCCTAAGTTCAGAAAGGAAATTCTTCTTCTTGAATATGAGTTCGGTGATTGGGCATATTTCTCAGATTTAGAAGTGGGACGTATCTCACAAAAGTGGATATCAAACCCGAGGAAATTTAGGAAGCGCAAGCTCCATTTCTTGTATTCTCTCATAGTGCATCAACAAATGGAAAATCTGCTACGAATGGTACTTAGAGATAAGCAGGTAAACAACTATAAATTGTTTACAGGGTAGGAGGACATCAAGCAAATTCTTCGACATTTCTGCTAACAAGGGTTGAGAAATTTATGGTTTTTGACTCTGATACTGAGTTAGAGGAGCTCAATAAAACTTACATTGTCATCAATGCTCCCTCACTCACTAAATCTCCTCATCTTGCTTCTTCTCCTCAGGGGGATTCCTCACCCCTATCTCCTGTCATCATCTTAGATTGAAGCGACAATCTCCTTTTTGGCACTCTCTTCTTTTCTAATGGAAGCGGATGTTAACTTGCAGCAGCTATGGAAGTTCCCTCAAGCAGCTTAATAGTCAACTCCTATACTTTTGGTTCCATGTTGGACGAATCTTGTTTTGTTTTTTGCATATGGCATAACTAATGGTATCCTTCCTAGTTTATGGAAAAATGTACTGGTGATAGCCACGATTTAATTAGACTCATATGCACTGATGGGTTTTTGGTTACACTTGGATGAAGCTTTTGTCTCCCAGGTGTTAATTTAGCAGTTTAGTACAAATTCCAATAATGGGACTAGATTCCTCTATTCAATAGGATCAATTTTGACTTTTGAAGCACTTGATTTGGACAAGAGGAAGTGTATTTTTGAATTGAAGCCCACATGTGCACAAAAGGATAGGTCGGCCCAAAAGAGAAATTGGACACCCATGGATGGTTATAAATACAAGTGACCCTCATTTGGACATCATCATGATCATTCTTCTTTCTTTGGTTTGGCTTGCACAGGTTTGAGGTGGTTCGCAGATATTAGTTCGTACAAGTATGAAATTGTTGGATCTGAAGCTCACACATGAGATCTAGGGTTTTGGTTTCCAACCGCAAGGATGACACAAACATTTTTCGGTTGCAACCTTAGGCACAGAGGCTCATGAGTGCGGTTGGAGGGTTTTAGTCACACACACATACACTCTTTGCGTGTGGTTGGAAACTAGGTTTGGTCTTTCAATTGACCGCAAACAACGATAGTTCATCGCAGGCTTCCGAATTAGGGTTTTGCTTATTACCATTATTGGGTTCATCTCTTGGATATTAATTAGTTGATTTTGCTAGATAGTTTTGTGGGCATGGATCATTGTACTCTCTTTGTTGAAACATTTAATGAAAATCTAATAAGAAGAAGAATTTGAATGGGTTTCCCCCTTGTGGGGTTTTTCCCTGGTCTCCGACCAATCATGGTGTCTCTATGTGTGAATAATTTTCTTCTACTGTTCCTTTATCTTCCGCTGCATTGATGATGATATTGTTCTTTCTATATAGTTGCATATGTTGTTGAATAATGTTGTAAAACCAAATAATGTTTGATGTTGTGGGGTGAATTTAATATGTAAATAATGAAATGCAATTATCAAAG
>APFE031188300.1:21268-64853 GCA_000404065.3 Pinus taeda
ATCGGTACTACTATGGTCCCTATCCTCATTTCCCTGCTCATTGATCAGATGAGAGGTACTTCCCATGAGTCCCAGACTACATGGGTAGGATGCCTCGACAAGAGAACTAATCATCCTGTCCACATGAGAGCGAATCATCCTGTCCACAAAAGATCGAATCATCCTGTCAATAGGAGAGCAAATCATCCTACACACAAGAGAGTGAATCATCCTGTCCAGTGGATGCCATGGAGAACTAATCATCCTGGCCTACAACAGAACGAATCATCCTGTTCCACAATCGCCATGGAGAACACATCATCTAGGCCCACAGGAGAACTAATCATCCTGTTCCATAGTCGCCATGAAGAACAAATTAGCCTGGCCCACAGGAGAACTAATCATCTTGTTCCTTAGTCGCCACGGGGTGTCACAAGGGAAGGTTGAACCTGTCATCCTGTACATAGCGCACCACCAGGGGAGGGTGAGTCGCCCTGTCATCATATGTTGCTCCAGTAAGTACCCCAACCCCCCCAGAGCTCCCAGAGCTCAATGCATGCAACATGCAGGACCCTTATAAGAAGGTCTCTCAACAACTTCAAGTCGTTCAGGAAAGTCACAGGTTTGACCTTTTCGAGGCTTTGACAAAATGTCTGCGACCTGTACATCAGTCTCAATGCGATGGAGCCTCCTTGCTCATCGACTTACCATATCCCAGATAAGGTAGTATCTGATGTCTATCTGCTGGAGCAATCGTCAAATACGGGATTCCTCTATAATCAAATCCCACCTCTGGTTGTCACAGAGAATCACAGTGGTATTCATCATGTGTACAAACAGCTCACGTAGCTTCACACAAGATCATACTCGTAGCATCGAAGCAAAATTCAAAGAGCACTAGCACTAAGAAGTGCTCTAATGATCCTCCACACTGCCTACCCACTCAACATTTGAAAAATCATGCAGTTTCATATTTCTGGCAGTGTATCTCAATCCATGAGAGATTGTGCCCCAAAGACACCTTAGAAGATTCTTCGCACCAATCCAGTGAGGCTCAACCAAATATGAGCTCACCATGCTAACTGCAAAACATATGTCCGGACGGAAGTTCATCAAGAACATCAATGCGAATGAGTTTATGAAACTCTGGTCCGACATCACTACCATATGACTTCTAAAAGTTAATATCCTCGAGGTAGTCACAGGCTTGCAGTGTATCATTCCACATTCGGAATCCAACAACCTCTTACTTCTGCAAATGAGAGGGTCTGCCCTTGTCAAAAATAGGTCATCCTCATAAGGTGCCGATATGAGAGGTCTATCATCCACAACCTTCGGGTAATGGTTTGGATCGATTTCACTCCTAGTGAATCTCAGCTTCATCTGACAGCTATCAATTCTCTCATACTATGCCCGGGGAGTTTTGCTTGAAGCCATATAGGGCTTTCTTCTACCTGTACACATGAGATTCCCGATCATGAATTTCAAACTCGGGTTGTTCCAAACCTGTGGACCTGCTACATGAGGGGAATGGTCCCCTTGTAAGATTTTCCTTTGGTACATCTCAGACATGTACTTTCATGCTCTTTTTGAATTGAGGCATCCCTGTCACCATCTGACTCACAGACCTTCGATGCTATGTGTCAATGGACATGGTCCCTAGTGGACTTCCTGCAATTTGATCCAACCCTGAACTCAAAAACATCTTTGAAAACTCTATTTTCAAACACGTACCTTTCCATCGATGAGTGCCACCCTGAAACCTTTGACTTCCATTGCTGAAATGGACACCAGGTTCTTCTTGCGATCAGGTACATAAAAGAGATTCTGTAAATGAATTGAGTTACCCTCATTCAATTGAGGGATAACATTCCCTACACCCTTTCCAGCATAGGTGGCATCGGCTCCAAGTATAATCCCACAATCGCTTCCATCTCTACCAAATTAGAGAGTGCACCCATCTATTTGATGAAGTGCCTTGAAGCACTACAATCAATAAGCCAAATTCCCAAAGAATCTAAAGGAGAGGTCCAATACAAGATAACGCTTCTTTATCTTACCAGAAACAACATTTGACTCTTCATACCTGGGGTTCCTTGCTTTCATTTCTTTGATGACCTGCATTACCTCATTCCTTTGATCATTGAAGATGTCCCTGGAATGATTGTTATCTTCATCAAGAGATGTATCTCTGCCATTCAGACACTCCTTCGCATAATGGCCGAACTTATTGCAACCAAGGCATCCGCCTTTCCTTCCACCCTTAGATCCGAGCTTCCCAATGAAGTGATCTTTAGGTAGGCCATCAAAAACTTTTGCTGCGCCATTCTGATAATATTCTCTGTTTCTACTTCACCCTCAGTAAATTTGAAGAGGGATGAGGAATCCACTGATCCTTTTGTCCTTTCCCAACTGTCTTTGTCCTTTCCCAACTGTTTTTGGTGATTGCTCTTTCACTCTTGCTTGGGCATTGTCCTTACCTTAGCTCTGATAGCATGTTAATTTTAGATATGTTCTATGCTAGAGCAATTTATTTCAATTTTCATAGTTAGCTCAATATCCTTTTCAGATTAGCAATCACATCAGCATTAAAGTAAACTACAGATAGAGCATAAATATAAATCGCAGAAGACAAGCCAAGACAAGAGGACACAACATATGGCGCTAGCCAGGGACAAACCCCAATGTGGGGAAACCCTTGATCAATTCTTCTTTTATGTTCTTCAAAGTTTAGTAGAGAAAGAGAGAGAGAGATAGTACATTTACAATAGAAGTCAACGTTTTGACTTTTGATATCTACATCTAAGAGTCTCCTTGGACAATGGATTAGGGCATCACATTGACTGTGTATTGGAGCTCCTTTAGACAAAGGATAGGAGCCTTCCCTTGACTATGGCTAGGGTACATCTGAACTGCGGCTAGGGCATCATACACTTAGCCCAGCATACTCTTTAGTGTCTCTCCTTCACCAAAATCCCAAGCCGTGGAGACGAGGAGATCATATAAAGAGTGTGTCTCACAATTCAAGTCCTCTTCTATTTATACTAAAATGTAGATGATGAATAGACATGTCTATTGGGCTTCTGAGCCTACATAAGATGCTGGCCGACTTGACAATATGTCTTATAACAAAAATAAATTCATAACTCCATGAATACTTGTCGGAATCCGATGATCTTTAGATCAATCCTACACCTCTCGATGAGAGGGATCCAAGAAAAATATCAACTGCCATAAATAAGATGATCCACATGGTGTTTGGCCCTAGTTGCCAATTTTAACACTCCCTCTCAACTAGGTAGAACTCCATCTGTTGATCCACATGTCCAACTGTACTATCTCTACCATCAGTGCCCTGTACTGCTCTGCTCTGCTCAGCTCTGCTATGCTTTGCTCTGCTCTGTGTAGCTCAGCTCTGCTCAGCTTTTCTCTCCGCTCAACTTTGCTCTCTGCTCAACTTTGCTCTTTGTGCTAAACCATGAAGAAGAAGAAGAATTAATTGAGAATGTCTCATACCATTCTCCACTGACCCGAAGTCAGTCTGAAAGTGTGTACCACTAGTCCCAGACCAATCCTCTACTGACCCGAAGTCAGTTTCAAAATATGTACCACTCTCACTGGTCCTAGACTAGTACCATTGATCCCAAATCAATGAAGGTCATCATAGCATAGGGAGTACGGTAGATACAACGATGCATTCATCGGTACTACTATGGTCCCCATCCTCATTTCCCTACTCATTGATCAAATGAGAGGTACTTCCCATGAGTCACAGACTGCATGGGTAGGATGCCTTGACAGGAGAACTAATTATCCTGTTCACATGAGAGTGAATCATCCTATCCATAGGAGAGTGCATCATCCTATCCACAGGAGATCAAATCATCCTATCCACAGGAGAGCAAATCATCCTGTCCACAGGAGAGCGAATCATCTTGTCCAGTGGATGCCATCGAGAACTAATCATCCTAGCCTACAAGAGAACAAATCATCCTGTTCCACAATTGCCATGGAGAACACATCATCCAGGCCCACAAGAGAACTAATCATCCTGTTCCATAGTTGCCACGAAGAACAAATCAGCCTGGCCCACAGGAGAACTAATCATCCTATTCCTTAGTCACCACGGGGTTTCACTGGGGAAGGTTGAACCTGTCATCCTGTACATAGCGCACCACCAGGGGAGGGTTAGTCGCCCTATCATCATATGTTGCTCCAGTAAGTATCCCAAGCCCCCCAGAGCTCCCAGAGCTCAATGCATGCAACATGCAAGACCCTTATAAGAAGGTCTCTCAACAACTTCAAGTCGTTCGAGAAAGTCACAGATTTGACCTTTCCGGGGCTTTGACAAAATGTCTGCGACCTGTACATCAGTCTCAATGCGATGGAGCCTCCTTGCTCATCGACTTACCATATCCCAGATAAGGTAGTATCCGATGTCTATTTGCTGGAGCAATCATCAAATATGGGATTCCTCAATAATCGAATCCCACCTCTGGTTGTCACAGAGAATCACAGTGGTATTCATCATGTGTACAAATAGCTCATGCAGCTTCACACAAGATCATACTCGTAGCATCGAACCAGAATTCAAAGAGAATTAGCACTGAGAAGTGCTCTAATGATCCTCCACACTGCCTGCCCACTTAGCATTTGAATAATCATGCAGTTTCATATTTCCAGCAGTGTATCTCAATCCATGAGAGATTGTGCCCCAAAGATATCTTAGAAGATTCTTTGCACCAATCCAGTGAGGCTCAACCAAATATGAGTTCACCATGCTAACTGCAAAACATATGTCCAAACGAAAGTTCATCAAGAACATCAACGCGAATGGGTTTATGAAACTCTGGTCCGACATCACTACCATATGACTTCTGAAAGTTAATATCCTTGAGGTAGTCACAAGCTTGCAGTGTATCATTCCACATTCGGAATCCAACTCCCTCTTACTTCTGCAAATGAGAGGGTCTGCACCTGTCAGAAATAGGTTGTCCTCGTAAGGTGCCGGTATGAGAGGTCTATCATCCACAACCTTTGGGTAATGGTTTGGATCAGTTTCACTCCTAGTGAATCTCAGCTTCATCTGACAGCTATCAATCCTCTCATACTATGCCTGGGGAGTTTTGCTTCAAGCCATAGAGGGCTTTCTTCTACCTGTATACATGAGATTCCCGATCATGAATTTCAAACTCCTCGAGTTGTTCTAAACTTCTGGACCTACTACATGAGGGGAATGGTCCCCTCGTAAGATTTTCCTTTGGTACATCTCAGACATGTACTTTCATGCTCTTTTTGAATTCAGGCATCCCTGTCACCATCTGACTCACAGACCTTCAGTGCTATGTGTCAATGGACATGGTCCCTAGTGGACTTCCTGCAATTTGATCCAACCCTGCACTCAAAAACATCTTTGGAAATTCTATTTTCAAACACGTACCTTTCCATCGATGAGTGCCACCCTAAAACCTTTGACTTCCATTGCTGAAATGGACACCAAGTTCTTCTTTTGATCAGGTACATAAAAGAGATTTTGTAAATGAATTGAGTTACCCTCATTCAATTGAGGGATAACATTCCCTACACCCTTTCTGGGATAGGTAGCATTGGCTCCAAGTATAATCCCACAAATGTTTCCATCTCTACCAAATTAGAGAGTGCACCCATCTATCCGATGAAGTGCCTTGAAGCACTACAATCAATAAGCCAAATTCCCAAAGAATCTGAAGGAGAGGGCCAATATAAGAGAAAACTTCTTTATCTTATCAGAAACAACATTTGATTCTTCATACATGGGGTTCCTTACTTTCATTTCCTTGATGACCTGCATTACCTGTGATTCCTTTGATCATTGAAGATGTCCCTGGAATGATTGTTATCTTCATCAAGAGATGTGTCTCTGCCATTCAGACACTCCTTCGCATAATGGCCGAACTTATTGCAACCAAGGCATCCGGCCTTCCTTCCACCCTTAGGTCCGAGCTTCGCAATGAAGTGATTTTTAGGTAGGCCATCAAAAACTTCCGCTATGCCATTCTGATAATATTCTCTGCTTCAACTTCACCCTCGGTAAATTTGAAGAGGGATGAGGAATCCACTTATCCTTTTGTCCTTTCCCAACTGTCTTTGTCCTTTCCCAACTGTCCTTGGTGATTGCTCATTCACTCTTGCTTGGGCATTGTCCTTACCTCAGCTCTGATACCATGTTAATTTTAGGTATGTTCTATGCTAGAGCAATTTATTTCAATTTTCATAGTTAGCTCAATATCTTTTCCAGATTAGCAATCACATCATCATTAAAGTAAACTACAGATAGAACATAAATATAAATCACAGAAGACAAGCCAAGACAAGAGGACACAAGATATGGCGCTAGCCAGGAACAAACCCCAATGTGGGGAAACCCTTGATCAATTCTTCTTTTATGTTCTTCAAAGTTCAACAAAGAAAGAGAGAGAGAGATAGTACATTTACAATAGAAATCAACATTTTGACTTTTGATATTTGCATGAGATCAGTTGAAGACATATTGCTTCAATTGATTCTCCAAGGTGACTTCTTCACCAATCGTAGTGTTGCATTTCGTCATGGTGCTGCACCTAGTCACAAAGCTGTTCCCATCACTGAGCTGCACCCATTACCCTGTTGCAATTCATCATCATGCTGCAATATGTTGTACTTCATCTTCTCAGTGGTGTACTCAAACATCACTGAGCTCAACATCATGGATCTGTATTTAATGTTGTACACATTGTTGATCTGCAATGCCTATTATGCTACACATATCATCAGTTGCACCTGTCAATGTTGATGACTTCTAGTTGCATTAGTCGTCACTGCTTCATGACTTAGGGCATCAGCCTTCATCCCTTATCTTTCACTCAGTCAACAATAAAGGCCTTCAAAGGCTATGCTGCACCAAGGTGAGACTACACTACTGTCATGTTGTCGAGGTCTAGCTTGTGCAACCCTTTGACACTGGCTATGGCCTATGGCCTAGCCTAGCAACAAGATAGGCTTACGGTCTTCCACCAAACAACTTCCAATAACCATCAATGCAGCAGTGTAAGAACATGGCTTACTGTCAATACATTCTAGCACCGAATCTGCATACCTATGTTGATCTGATCAGAACCTTTATGGCAGATTTATTTTACGCACAGTCTCACCTTATGCTGCAGCTCCTTTGCCTTGCAAATAGTCCTTGACCCAAGCCTAGGAACAACCTCTATCTTTGTGTTGTTACCTTCAACAATTCATGCTTGTTTCAGGCTTCTTCTTGTTGCGTTAGGACTCATTTAGTTGCGGCTAAAGGTCTCTCCTTAGTTGTGAATTAGGGCTTGTTATATCTACGGCTAGGTCTTCTTTAGCTGCGGCTAAGGGTCACTTGACTGCGATTTAGGAGCCTACTTATGACAACGGATTAGGGCCTTCTTGTTGATGCGGATAAGAGCCTCCTCTACTGCATATCAGGCCTCCCTTTACTGCAGATTAGGCCTCTCCTTAACAACGAATTAGAGTCTCCTTTCGCTGCATCTAAGAGTCTCCTTGGACAACGGATTAGGGCATCACTTGTCAACAGATTAGGGCATCACGTTGACTGTGTATTGGAGCTCCCTTAGACAGAGGACAGGAGCCTTCCCTTGACTATGGCTAGGGTACATTTGAACTGTAGCTAGGGCATCATACACTTAGCCCAGCGTACTCTTTAGTGTCTCTCCTTCACCAAAAACCCAAGACGTGGAGAGGAGGAGATCACATAAAGAGTGTGTCTCACAATTCAAGTCCTCTTCTATTTATACTAAAACGTAGATGATAAATAGACATGTCTATTGGGCTTCTGAGCCTACATAAGATGCTGGCCGACTTGACAATATGTCTTATAACACAAATAAATTCATAACTCCATGAATACTTGTCGGAATCGGATAATATTTAGATCAATCCTACACCTCTCGATGATAGGGATCCAAAAAATTATCAGCTGCCATAAATAAGATGACCCACATGGAGTTTGGCCCTAGTTGCCAATTTTAACATAAATTGATCCAATGAATGGCATATGATGCTAACAAGACTTAAAAACAACGTAGAACATTAAGCACAAACCATTAAAATAATGTTACCTCACTAACATGGAAGGAGAACACCACACCAAATCGAACCCCAAAAGTCTTTCACTTTATTTGCATAGAAAAGAAGCACAAAATTGTGTAGAGTTTCCCCAAGCACAATAGCTTGTCTTAGAATGATAGAATAGGAGCCCAATAGCTCAATTTATTGGGAAATTGGAGAACATCCCAATGTGAGAGGCAATGGCAATCCCAATGCTAGCAAGCCAAATTCCAAGTGTAGAAACCTCGAGCCAAATGTGAAATTCGAATTTCTAGTGGGTGAGAGTGTATTCATCATGTGCTCCTGTGAAAAATCGATGTTTGCCAAGTGTGGAACCATGTGGGTAATGGGTGAGACCAACTTCCACGAAATCCTCAAGCCAAGAAACTTATGCAATCAAACCCACAAACTGCTCCTCAAAACTGTTGTGCATGCCCTGTTCTGGACTTGCGTGGAGGTTTTTCTTCATGTGCCAAATTAGAGTTCTTGTTTGGGATGCCAAGTGTGGAGAATAGTAGGAAAAGTGGGAGCATTATTCCCCAACAAATCCTCCAACATTATCCCACGCGTTGACACCATTGCAACGGTTTGCCAAAAGAAATGCGTGTAGTTGCCCAAGGCTGTTGTATGTGGGATGAGGTAGATGATGTGCGTACAAGTGTATGATGGGGTTGAGTATGGTGGAGACATACTCCATAAAAATCTCACTTAAATCTTTAACCATATCCTTAGTCCAATGCATTGATACTCCAAGGAAAATTGATTTGCCAAATATGCAATGTGTACACCCCAATCTGGTCCACAAGTTGATTTTCCCATGTGCAATAAATTATGAGCTGATGTAATGTGCCAAATAATTTTTTACTTAGGTTTTAATTTCCAAGTCATTTCAACATCATTTTGACATGTGGGAATTTATTATTTTCTCCATTTTTTAATTTTTCTGGCTAATTTATTGCCACATTTTCCCCTAGACTTAGGAAAAGTGATTTTTTGGGGGGTAAAAGTGATTTTTCACCCTTCAAGGTGTGTCTCAATAGAAAGTTGAAGTGTAGAGGTCTAATTTTAATTACTCATACCCCCTACAACTTCTCTAGACATCAATTATTACAATTTATAAAAAAAATTATTGAAAATCCCATCCTACGAGAAATTTTTAACAATTAAAAAATGACCCCTAGACCTAATCAAATTCCGCGAAATTTTACAAGTGATATAGCATAGTAATATACATTGACTCTATACACTGGGACTCACCCAAGGCTCTACCATCAAGCCGCACTCTGGGGTATATTTGGGATAAAAAACTCAACTAGTTATTCAGTGTTAAAAAACATGAATAATTAGTTAAGTGAAAAACTCCCTAAAATGAACTCACTTGTTGGTAAAGTCCGAAGCTACCTAGGTCTGTTACATGGCTTAATTCATCATGCTAGCATCATGTTTACAATGTCCCCGCAGGGCTGCGAAATCTGAGTACAAAACTGAAAAAATAGAGAAGAAATGGGCTTAGAAGCCTTGATGAAATATGGAATTTTGAATGATTTGTAAGTGCGGGAATGCTCTGAGATGTACTTTGAAGTCTTCAAAAAAAATTCAAAGGCATCTTTAGTGGTCAACACTCCCTAGGTTGGAGTGGTTAATAGATGATAAGCTAACTCTGGTTAACCATTTTGAATGTGATATTTGTGAAGTGCAGCAAGTTTTTCAAAATGAGGTCCTCTAGGCATTTCTTCCTTCATGCCATCCTCAACTTGTCCCTAAGGACACAATTGAGAGTTGTATATGTGGTGTTGAAATGACTATCAGTTAAGAGTGCTTTCACTTGGTATTTTGTTGCATAGATGTCAAGTTGAAAGAAAGGATGCAACAAGCCTTCAAATTTAAGCAAATTTCAAGGTTTGTCAATTTTTCTCTTTTAATCCTTGCTTTGTTTAATAAACCTCATAACTCTTTTCAAATTCTTGATGATCCCTTCTCAAACTATTGATGGTGACACTGAGGGAGGTCATGGTGGTCATATAGATCACCCTTCTGACAAGCTGAATTTGCAATATGAGAACCTTGCTTGCAGCAAGGATAAGCCATCATTGTCTTATTGTAAATATCCCACAACCCACCCTTATGACTTTGATCTTCTTCTTGACTATTATGAGATACTGATTATTGTTTACAACATTTCCTTGTTTTATCTCATGATTAAGCAGAGGGGTAAGATGTTAATTTCGATATGATAATTTGTTGGCTTCATCTGTTAAATGACTATACTTAGCTCTTGCTTATGGCATGTTTAAAGTAGGTTATGTTGAAATTTGGGCAGTTTTGGGATGAATTTCCCTAAGAGAATCCATCTTGCCCCAAGAAAGAATTCAAATTGGATTAAAGAAAATTATTTAATGTGGCATAAATTTATTTGGGCAAGCAACTATGTCAGCTTCAATATCAAGGCATTTATTAGCAAACTTGAATATGTTTTCCATCCAAAGTTACAAGTCAGCCTCCCCAAAGGTCGTGACCCTTCGCATAAAGAAACAACTATAAATTGGCATCTATCCTCCTCCATTTGGCATATTCAACTCGGACTTCTGTGACATCTTTCTCTGAGGCAACCGAGACTTTTAGGAGCGAATTTGAGGAGAAAGAATCTGTTATATTTTCTTCTGTTCTTGAAGACTGAGTTGGAGGAGGGTTGATTATGATGTTCTGGGCATAGTTCTGTGGTATCTTCTGCGTCAAAGACAAGTTGAAAGTATGTGTTTAAAGGAGGGTCAAGACCCCTATTGGTAGTGGAAGACAAGGCCGAGTGAGGGTCAAGTTCCCTCAAGGAGCAGTGAAGGTAATCATAGGTCTAGAAGGGCATAAGGTTGTGGATTATTTTCTATGTATTGGTCGCAAATCATCTTTGTGTTACCAAGGAGGATCGACCCCTGTTCATGGGCATGCATGACCTATGGTAGAACTTAATTGAAGGTCAACTCTCTTGATGTAATGAACAGAAGATAGAGGCAGATCAGAGAGGACTTGCGCAACTGTTTGAGAAGGATTGGAGGCTGAGATCAGGGTTGTACACTATTGTACAGGTGCCCTAACCAGGGCGGAGAATGCTTAGGGAAAAGCCACAGAACCATGTCCTTGAAGGGCAAAAGGAGTCTGCTGTTTGAGGTATGTTTTATGACCTTCCATGTCAATGTATTTCTAGTTTGATGAGGTCCTGTTTGGACAGAGTTGATGGCAGCATGTGTACAAATTGGAGGGTTAGGTACAGTCCCTTGTAAAGGACAATAAGGTATGATGCTAACGTAGCTAGGGTCTTGTTTTTGTGGCCTTCAAGGCCTGTTCTTATGTGGCCTTTATGAAGTCTGTTAGGAGATCTTTGTGGCCTACTTGAGCAACCCTATATGTGCCCTAAACTTCTGTGTATGATAGTGATATATAGCAGTGATTCTTGACAGTGATATGTGGCAAGTGTTTTTATGATAGTGATATGCAAGTGTTCTTATGACAGTGATATGTGGTGAGTGTTTTTATGATAGTGATATGTGGCAAGTGTTCTTTTGACAGCGTTATGTGGCAAGTGTCCTTATGACAGTGATATGTGGCAAGTGTTCTTATGGTGGCAGTGATACTTGACAATGATATGATAATAGTGACACATGCTCCTGAGGCAGTTACATGTATGCTATTTGAGATAGGGATATGTGATGCTTGTGACAGTGATATCAAATGTCTTGTGGAAGGCTTGTGAATGTTTCCTTGACAAATGTGTCTGCTGCCATCTTTTGTGGATCTAGTATGATCCAGGGTTGGCCCTAGGAGGCCTAATGATGCAGGAGCATTCAACTCAGAAAAATCATTGTATTTTAGTAGACATAGGGGGTCTTGTGTTTTAAGGAAGTTGGTTTCCTAAGTGTTAAATTAATGTAATTATTTAGGCTTTTGAGTGATTTTAATGAGAATAGGAATTAATTAAGTATTGTGAGGCATATTTGTAAATGTTCTTAAATGTAGGAGAACATGAATGATTAACGATGATGAGAGAGTTGGAAATAAAATGTAACTCTTATTGGTCTCATGATTCGAGGAACTAAAGAGGATTCTTAGGGATAAGTAGGAGTTAAAAGTGGACTTAGAAGATATTCAGGAGTTAGTTCAGCAGATTAAGGATATGAACCAGAATTAGTTCAACAGAAACTTTTTGTATAAATGTAAGCCTAAAAGGCTTAGAGTGGGGTTAGTCAGTCAGTAGAGGTTAGCTAGCTAGGAATTAGTTCGAGAGTTAGATAGTTTTGACTGTAAGCCTATGGGCAGGTAGGAAAACAGAGGCCACTGATTAAAAAATCAGGCCAAAGAGAAAGAGGCTCTTATGTAAATATTTATTTATCAATACAGAGAATTCAATTCCTGAATTGTGTGGTGTGTATTGATTCATGGAGTTATGAATTGTGTGTGAATTAGAGTTTCTGCATAGTATATATATGCAGGTGAATTTTGAGCAGAACACAGAGAAGAAGTGAGGATGTTGGATCATGTTGGATCGTTAAAGCCGATTGAAGAATCAACATGAAGTTCGGGAGTGACAGTGTTTAAGAGTACGCAGAGTAAGTCCAAGAGGGAGTTGTGTTGCAGAACAACCAAAGAACAGAAAGCCTGGAGAAACCCGAAACCACAAAAGAACACTGAGAAATGGCATAAAAAGTGAAGAAAGTAAAGGCACGAAGGAATGAAGTAAACGTGCACAAGAGCCGTTGGATTAGCTAGATCAACAGACGAGATTGTTTGCGATAAGCAGCCAGGATTAAGTCACGTAGAATGGAGTCAAGAAGATGAGCGGCGGAGATTAAGCCACGTGTTGGCAAAAGGACGGAGCGGTTTTCGTAGGCGGAAGTGGTTTTTGCGCAGCCTCAAAACCGTAAGTGGTAATTGAAAAATGGACCCGATGAAGTTTTGAACCATAATTTAATCCAGTTGAAGTCCGAAGGTGATCGGACGCATATCGTGTGTAAACAATAAATTTGGAAATTGGACCCAATGAGAGTTTATACAGCAGGGTTAAATCTTTGTTGAGTTCCAGTGATCAGGACCGTACGTTGATGGATTGATCAGACAGTAATCGCGTGGAAAAGTGCGCACAAGTTAATATTCTGAGTGGACCCGATGTGTTTATCAACACGGGTTAAGTTTATTTGAGTTCCGGCAGGTGAATGGATTAAAGCTAGAGATCGCGCGACAGCTGTTGATCTGGTGGAGTGAAATCAATGGTGGAGGTTGAACGCGATAAGGTGAGCATCAGTAAATGTGCAAAGGTCGTGGAAAGGCAGAAAGGTAAAGTTAAGTGGGTTTATGTGTATTTCTATTATAGAAGAGTTATAATACAAATAAAGCGGGATTAATGAATTAAAAGGTTAAGTCAAATTTAACCAAGTCTGAGACCATGGTGTGGTTAACGTTGGGTTAAGCCAAGACCAGAGTTAAGAGGGTATGGTTAATACGCGCGGGATTAAGAATTAACCAAAGTTTAGGAAGGGTGTATAAGGTTCCGATTAAAGAGTTATTAAGGTTTAGACTTTGGGTTAATCACATGAAATGTTTCCACATGAGGTTTAATTAAGAAGCCTAAAGACTTAAATTGTGAAGGTTTGGCTAGGCAGGGAAATTAAAATTCCTGGGACATAATAGATTATGCATTTTATATGCATAATGTGGGTAAAGTCATCTTAGGCTGACATCATTTGGTATCAGAGCAGAATAAGGAAATTTTGTGTTATGTTTTAAAGATGGGTATGTAGGCAAGAGGAGATCAGGTTATTTGAATCTGATAAGTAGAAGGCATGAGATGAGATGAGAGTAAGTGATACTCTTAAGAAGGGATTGCATAAGCATAAAGAAAGCACAAAGATGTTTGTTTTCTTGAGGAAAATGGAGATTCACTCAAATGAGAAGAGTAGATGGAAACTGCTTGTGAAATCATGCAAGTATTGTTTTATTTAACTCTTGTTTGAGTTTTGCAAATTAAAGACAGAGTAAAGATTGATAGAAGCAAACAGACAAAGAAAGTTGTATATGTTCTAAAGAAAAAAGTGAATGAAAGACTCGAAAATAGGTGGCAGTGAACTTGAAGAATCCAACTGAAGGTTGGAAAGAGAGGACAAGAGTGTTCTCAGAAGGAGGCTGAACAGCAAGCTTTTGAAAGCTTGGGAATGATCTTTGGTTTGAATATCATTGTTATGCAGGTAACAGTAATTAGTGATGCATCTCAGCAAGAAGATCATAGCATGAAGAGCAGTGATGAAGGAAGCCAATGAAGGTTTCTGAGAGAGAGTGGCAGAACCTAGTATTTCATTTGTGTTTGAAATACAAGAGGACAGTTGTGTTCTCAAAAGTGCAGATGAGTTAAAGTCTAGAGCATGGAGTGCTCATATGGTTCCAGAGGAGAGAACCAAAGAGATGCCAAAAGTCTGAGCTCAGAGGAGAGAAGCTTAGTGAGGTATCATGCAGCAGGGAGGACATGTTATTGCAGAGACTTGTGCAGCTCATAGTGAGTGAGTGAGGAACTCATAGAGATGGAGAAGAAGATGACCATTGATAGTCATTGTAGAGGTTCAAAGAAAAGCCACAAAGTGAAGAAGAAGAATGCCAAGGCAAATGGCAAGAGAATGAGTCAAGAGGAAATTGACAAGGAGGTTGCTGAGTTAAAAGAACAACTCAATGTATTAAGGATGATACTTGAGGAAAAGCAAAGACTAGGTTGGGTCTTGAAGAAAAAGCTAGTGAAGTGGTCTAACTTACAGAGAGACTACAATAGAGGCAGGTGAAGTGGCTGATGGAAAAACTCAGAGAAGTTGAGTTAGAAATGGAAGTTTCCATTTGTGAACCAAAACAGGGTGAGGTTCTGGGTGAAGATGAAGATTGGAGATCTGTAAAAGATCTTGAGGATTCAAGATAGAAAGAAGTTTATTTTACTAAGGAAGGAATTATTGATGATTTTATGAACTGTTGGGCAAATTCAGATCAACAGAAGGATGTAAAACCTTGTATATTTGAATCTAATAATTTGATGTGATTACAGGTTTTGCAGAGGATGAGCAATTTTTTGAAGCTGTCAAAAGTATGGAAGAGTATTTTTCAAAAGATAAATACTCTAAAGTAAAGAAGGATGGAGAATGTCTCTTGAATGAGAAAAGCAGTGAATTATTGCAGCAGAAAGAATTTAGAAATACACTAATGTTTGAAGTTGTGACAACACAGGAACAATTTCTTGTGAAAGAAGGAGATGAAATTCAGTCTGAAGAGCTGATATGTGAAACAACAGTTGAGACTGTTGAACCTTGTAATTTTCAAACTGATAATTTAAATATAAATGCAAGAATTATAAGTGATGGTGAAGTACTTATGAAGTGTCACAGAGAAATTGAATTGCTGGAGTATTTGCTGGGAAATTCAGAGTATGATAGTATGATTGCAGAGGAAGGAGTTCACTACAGTGGACAAGAGCAGGAAGAAATCATTGAAGCAGATGGTGAGAAGGAGAGACTAGTTGATAGTCTCATGAATTTTTTTGAGAATTTAAATCAGCATACTGATGTGTTGATAGAGGAGGAGAAATCAGAGCAACATACTGAGATGTTGCCAAAGGAAGAAGAGGCACAAAAGCCTTATGATTTCTATTTTAACAATTGTTTTGTGAGTGCAGGTTTAGTTGCAGATGCTGGAGGAAATTTGGCACAGATGAGTAGCCAAGTAAAGATGGAAGAAAAGGATTATGTCGAAAAGTTTAATCCATGGAACAGAGATGTTCAATTGCTATAAAGAATGTTGGAAAGTCAGGATTCAATGCAGAAAGAGATAATCATGAAAGAGGGTAAGGATGAAAGGGAAGTAAGCGTAAGAGAAAAAATAAGAGTAAGAGTAAGAATCCGACAACTTCAAAGAGAAGATAATGAACAGCAGTTTGAAGAGTTAATGGATAGTAGCAACAAACTGAAGCAAAGAGAAAGAGGTAGCAGTAAATGGCAGAGTATGTACCAGCCCAAGGATATGCTGGAGACAAAGATTGAAGAATTATGGCAATTAATGATGAAGCAGTCCATATGGAGGAGATTGACAGTAGCAGGAAATGTGATCAATCAGAATTTGAACTTGACTGACAAGGAGAGGAAAATGAAACAGAAGATAGCAGACATATAGCAACAACAAAGGTGCAGAGCATTCAGACAACTACAAACTAAAGTTTGGGACCCTGGAGGTTTGATGTCAACATATGAAGACACATGATCAAGAGATCATGAATGTTTTCTACCTTGGGAGTCTGATGCAGGAGCATTTAGCTCAGAAAAATCATTGTGTTTTAGTAGACATAAGGTGATCTTGTGTTTTAAGGAAGTTGGTTTCTTAAGTGTTAAATTAATGTAATTATTTACGCTTTTGAGTGATTTTAATGAGAGTAGGAATTAATTAAGTATTGTGAGGCATATTTGTAAATGTTCTCGAATGTGGGAGAACATGAGTGATTAACAATGATGAGAGAGTTGGAAATCAAATGTAACTTTTATTGGTCTCATGATTCAAGGAACTAGAGAGGATTCTTAGGAATAAGTAGGAGTTAAAAGTGGACTTAGAATATATTCAAGAGTTAGTTCAGCAGATTAAGGATCTGAACCAGAATTAGTTCAATAGAACCTTTTTGTATAAATGTAAGCCTAAAAGACTTAGAGCGGGGTTAGTCAGTCAGTAGAGGTTAGCTAGCTAGGAATTAGTTCGAGAGTTAGATAGGTTTGACTGTAAGCCTACGAGTAGGTAGGAAAACAGAGGCCACTGATTAGAAAATCAGGCCAGAGAGAAAGAGACTCTTATGCAAATATTTATTTATCAATATAGAGAATTCAATACCTGAATTGTGTGGTGTGTATTGATTCATGGAGTTACGAATTGTGTGTGAATTAGAGTTTCCACATAGTATATATATGCAGGTGAAGTTTGAGCAGAACACAGAGAAGAAGTGAGGATATTGGATCGTGTTGGATCGTTAAATCCAATTGAAGAATCAACATGAAGTTCGGGAGTGACATTATTTAAGAGTATGTGGAGTAAGTCCAAGAGGGAGTTGTGTTGCAGAACAAACAAAGACCAGAAAGCCTGGAGAAACCCGAAACCACCGAAGAACACTGAGAAATGGCATAAAAAGTGAAGGAAGTAAAGGCACGAAGGAATGAAGTAAACGTGCACAGGAGCTCTTGGATCAACTAGATCAATGGACGAGATTGTTTGCGATAAGCGGCCAGGATTAAGTCGCGTAGAATGGAGCCAAGAAGATGAGCGGCGAAGATTAAGCCACGTGTTGGCAAAAGGACGGAGCGGTTTTTGTAGGTGGAAGTGGTTTTCGCGCGGCCTCAAAACCATAAGCGGTAATTGAAAAACGGACCCGCTGAAGTTATGAACCATAATTTAATCCAGTTGAAGTCCGGAGGTGATCGGACCATTCGTTGAAAGGGTGATTGGACGCATATCGCGTGCAAACAAGCAGGGGGTTTAATTTGGAAATCGGACCCGATGAGAGTTTATACAGCGGGGTTAAATCTTCGTTGAGTTCTGATGATCAGCACCGTCTACTGTTGGACTGATCGAACAGTAATCATGCGGAAAAGTGAGCACAGGTTAATATTCTGAGTGGACCCGATGTGTTTATCAATGCGGGATAATTTTATTTGAGTTCCAGCAAGTGAATGGATTAACATTGGAGATCGTGCGACAGTGGTTGATCTAGTGGAGTGAAATAAACGGTGGAGGTTGAACACGATAAGGTGAGCATCGGTAAATGTGTAAAGGTTGTGGAAAGGTGGAAAGGTAAAGTTAAGTGGGTTTATGTGTATTTCTATTATAGAAGAGTTATAATAGAAATAAAGCAAGATTAATTAATTAAAAGGTTAAGTCAAGTTTAACCAAGTCTGAGACCGTGGTGTGGTTAACGTTGGGTTAAGCCGAGACCAGAGTTAAGAGGTATGGCTAATACGCACGGGATTAAGAATTAACCAAAGTTTAGGAAGGGTGCATAAGGTTCTGATTAAAGAGTTATTAAAGTTTAGATGTTGGGTTAATCACATGAAACGTTTCTGCAGGAGGTTTAATTAAGAAGCCTAAAGCCTTAAATTGTGAAGGTTTGACTAAGCAGGGAAATTAAAATCCCTCGGACATAATAAATTATGCATTTTATACGCATATTGTGGGTAAAGTCAGCTTAGGCTGGCATCACCTAATGTGAGTGAATCATTATAATTGTACTTTGTATCTCAGTTGAACATTGATTGACTAATAGAAGAAGAAGAATTGATTTTTGGGTTTTCCCTGTTGTGGGGTTTTGCCTATTGATTTTTTTTTAGGGCTAGATTGTTTTTTGTCGTAGATAATTGCATTTTAAACTTTTCATCAAATACTTATCAAATTCACCTCATAACAACTTAGCATTATTAGAAATTATGTAGAAAGAACAATAACATCAATAGTGCAACGGAACACAAAGGAACAATAGAAGAAAAGCATACACAATAGAGACACTAGGAGTTAGGTCAGAGACCAGGGGCGAAACACCACAAGGGGGAAAAACCAACCTGATTCTTCTTCTATTAGATATTCATCAAATGTTCAGCTGAGATAGAAAGAACAATCAAAACAATATTCACATCAGGCCTCCTAAGGCCAACCCATGTCAGTTCACAATTTCGTTTGTGAATTGAACGATCTGATCTTTAAAGAGCTGTTGCAATATCACTGTCTGGTGCCATCCATCATCAAGGATATACTGCCAACAAAGGTGACTGTCATCATGAAAGATCATTGTTATATAATTTGGTCATTGAATCACTGTCAAATAGATCAGTATTGTCATCAAGGGTACTGACTTACTCTCATGAAGATTATCGCCTCACTGCTATATTGTTTGTGGACTTACAGTCCATACAACAAGGACGTTGTCATGAGTAGGATTACTGCCATGTCATGGATTCTGTCATAGTCTCTTTCATAGATTCCAAGTCACTGTCTTATGGATTATAGTCATGGATTACTGACTTACTGTGGATATAGGCACTGTTTCTCATATAATAGAATGGGCACTGTGATACATATAAGGTTACTGCCAAATCAATGTTTACTGTCATATCCAAATTACTCTGACATATCATATTATAACCAAGTCACAAGACACTGTCATGTCAAGGATTGTTGCTATGATTCCAAGTCCCAATCATACTGCCAATATCTCAAGATATCCTTAGGTCAAACTAATATTACGACTGGGTTATTACTGTCAACCAAAATCACACAGAGATGTGAACAACGAAACATAGAGAATACGAAGAGAGTATATGAGCCACTCAATGTATGAATGCCAGCCACAAAATATATGTAAGCCATACTGCGAATATACTACCGGTCACAGAGAATTTTGTGCCATCGTAATGCGCTACTGAGCTAGATGCAAATATACGTCAAATCACATAATATAGCATACCTCTGTAGAATACCACAAAACGATGATCGTGCCACTGTAATAATAATATGAGCCACTATATAATGTGACTGATGAAATGCATGATACAAAACACGTCTCAATAATATATGAGCCTCTGTAATCTAATTGAGTTGTTGTATATCAGCCATTGTAAGTTTATTCAAGCAACAAGTGTGCGATCCAATTATGATGTCAGGCCACTAATCTATAAAGATACGGGCCATGGTAACTGCCATAATTTTATGTAATCTGAGCCATTGGAACATCATGTCATTGCAAAGCGAGTTATATAGAGAGAGAGAAGAGTCAGAGAATGTAATCCTACTAGAGCCATAGGGGGCTAACGAACCATTGGAAACACCAAGCCACTGTATAAAGGAAGTGAACCTAAGGAGTATATGAGTTATGGTATTCAGGCCACACAGATGAATAAATGCAACCCCACAAAATATTATGAGCCATTGAGAAAAAAATTGAACCACAGATGATAGAGCAAATCACAATAAAAATATCTGAACCTAAAAAATCTACAAATCGAACTTTAATGATGTTTAATGTCTTTTAATAAGCTTCAATTGATATTAATCATCCTCCGTTTGAGAGGCAACCATTGATAATGAGGCTGACTAATTATTTTAGAGGGAAACATTACATTTGAATTCCTTTATTAAATATATTCTCCAAAATAATTTCTTTCCCAAATTAAAATAATAATATTTCTCTTCAATTGAATTTCCTTTGACCGTAAAATTTGATAATTCTTTTGACCAAAAATTGAATCTTGCTTGGGGTTCACTGGGCTTTCCTTGGGGCTTAGGGTTTCCCTTTGGGGAAATTCATCCCAAAGCTGCCCAAATTTCAACATTGCCCTAGTCTCTGACCTAAATCCTAGCGTCCCTATTGTGTATGATTTTCTTCTAATGTTCCTTGTTATTCTGCTGCATTGTTAATGTGAATGTTCTCTCTATCTACAACATAGAACTTTCTAGCCCTAAAATTAACATGGTATCAAAGATGGGTTGAAGAAAAGACATTGAAATTTGAAACCACCCCCATGCAGACACCTATGATGGATTTCTTGATCAAGCAGAGTGAGGAGATGAAGATGTTGTAGCCCTGAAAGAATGCTAAGGTTTGGAGGAAACCCTTGTTCTTACAAATAACGGTTAGGGTTTGAGAGAAAACCCTGCGAGTGGCCTTGGATATTGAAAAGGCCTAGGTTCTATAACATTGTAACCCTAGTGATTCAAACTTTTCATGATATGATATGATCAGTGAGAAGCTATTGAGTTATTCAAGTACCTATGACAGATTCAAAGTACCTCTAGTTAGGCTTGTCTTCTACCCAATAAAAGATGGTTTGATGCAGATCCAATGGTCATCTTGTACATCGATAATTAAGTTTGGAAGGAGATTAAGGATTTGGATTCAGGTGGTGCTCAAGAGGAAGCATTTCTTCTTTTGCAGACAACATTGACATATGGTTGATGGACAATGGTGTCTCATGGAGGAAAGATCAAGAGGGAGTTGATAACTTCCTACTATCCTCATTAAAGATAAGTACTTTCAAGACTTATGTTATTTCTTTGTGACATTGTTCTTGTTTAATTAATTTATCTTCTTAGTTTATTGTTTATTCTTCCCAAATGAGTAATTGGCTAACCAAATGCTTCATTCCCTCACTTCTTGGATGAGGATTTAATCAAAGAAAATAGGTCCATCTTGAGGGATATTAAGATGGAGAGTAATGCAGGAAGAGTTAGCTCCAAAAGGGAGCTAATGCAAGAGAATGAAGGAGACACTCATATTTAGAGACAAAAGACGATAGTGTCTTCCGGATAAAGCTTGCAACATATGATGACAACATGAAGAAGCTCAAAATTGCAGATGATTCTCTTGATAGAAAGATTGAGCTGTGCGAAGTCTTGGTTCTGTGAAAATTTCAAAATTGAAATCCTATTACAGCAACTAGAAATTATTTTTCTAATTGTTAAATTAATTTAACAATTTATCTGCTAAGGCAAATACTAAATAATTCACACTACAAACTTCACAAATAAAACTGCGGAAAATTATAGCACTGGAAACTGAGAAATATGCTAGCACGCACACAAAATTAACACAGTTATTTTTGGACAAATGTTCCCGGAAAAACCCAATGTGGGAAAATCGGTACAGAAGTTGAGGGTTTTATTTTTTTTGCTGCAGCAAAAATTTTGAGTACAATATAATGATGCCAAACTAGCGTTTCTATTTGAGAGAAATATTGGCAAAAATATTTGAGGGAATTTACCCTCCTCCTCAAGCAATCCCGCAACAAATCAAGCATCAGAACTAGCTCTGGAACACTTCTGCGTTGCCTCCGCGCAGGCCCCACTCGTGTTGCCCAGACACTGCCTTGGGTGTGATGTCTAGCCTGTTGCTACCACTAGAAATGATTCTTTTGGCCTCCTATAAATTTTCTCAACCACTTACAGTTGAATCGACCCCTGCTTTGGTTGAATCAAACTTCATATCTTGACACACGCAACTCTTGCTCTGCCTCCTGAAGAATATTTTCGCCTCCTCTTCCAACTCTTCCAAAACTTGAAACTCCTCTAGAAATCTATTGTGCTACCCCTCTACCACCTACTACTTGATCCCTGACTCAATTTCTCTTATTGAATCACCTGCACTAGAAAATCAAACTATCTAGATCACTAAGTATTCCCATTGGTGTGTACTCCATCTACCTATCAACCTCCTCTTGTAATCTCTAGTTGGGACTCCAACAACCAAGAAAAAAACATAATCAATCGTTGAGGTCATATTTGGATCGATCCATGTGAGTTTCTAGATGATTCACGCCTTATGTCAATTAATATTGATTAATTAACCAGTTTTCCTAAGTTTGGACTTAGGAAACATTGAAAAATACGTTAATAATCTAATTGAGACACTTCTAGGTGGAATTTCCAAAAACAATTTCTACGTTATGGAGATCTCCTATGTTTTAGCCTCTCCACAAAATTTCAAGACTCGAACACCTTCGATGCTACAAAAACTAACACTCCCTCTTAGCAAGGAAGGTGTTCTCTCTAGTGTTGCACATTTTGCCACAACACCCTGTCTCTATACCACATTCTATCACACTATTGATCTTTGGCTATACTGCACACCCACCACTACACAACTTTGATGTTGCATTTGTGTTGCTGCTGACCCTGCCATACTGTTGTCAAATCTACATTTGCACTACAACTCCCTCTCAATTGTTGTTGTTGCTACCTGCAACAACTGCAACTGAGAAGCATCTAAAATATTTTGTTCCTATTACTGAAATGGGTTCTCCACCAAACCAATCTCTTCTCTAAAGTAAACGAACTTAGCTCTCCCTAGAGCTTTCGTGAGTATTTCTGCAACCTGCTCATCTGTGGGAACATACTGTCGCTGGACCGCTCCACCCTGCACACAATCTCTGATGAAATGACACCGAATATCTATGTGTTTCGACCTGTCTTGAAACAATGGATTCTCAGAGAACTTGATGCAACTCTGACTATCACTGTAGACACTAGTCGCTTCCATCATTTACCTGAACAAGCTTACTAGCAGCTTTCGAAGCCATATAGCTTCACACGTAACTGTGTTTGTTGCCATATACTCTGCTTCTGTCAAGCTAAGTGCTACTAACCTCTGCTTCCTGCTGCACCAAGAGACCATCCCTGATCCAATGTTGAAGCAGTACCCAAAGGTACTTTTCCCATCCACTACACTGCCTAACCAATCTACATTTGTGAACCCACATAGTCTAACATCGTCTCTTTGGGTATATTTCAACCCATACTTGATTGTGCCATGCATATACCTCAAAATGTGCCTCACTGTTGTCCAATGTACCCTCTTCAGTTCAACCATAAACTGACTAAGGATATTGACTACGAAGCAGATATCTAGCCTAGTGTATGAGAGAACCGATGAGTTGTCTATATAAGGTGGGGTCAACATCCTTGTTGTCTGACGCATCTATCTTCTTCCAGTTGGTGATCGTGGGCATAGACATGGGTCTACAATCCTGCATTCTGAACCTCTTCAGAATATTTGTAGCATATCTCCCTTGACCAAGGAAGATCTCCTCGTCTTTCTACCACACTTCCAATCCTAGGAAATAGTGCATCAACCCCAAGTCCTTCATATCAAACTCTGTTGCCAGGTTCCTCTTGCAGTCCTCTATGAACCCTGATGAACCTGCTAAGAAGAGATCATCCACATACAATTGTAGGATGAGTGGCTAATCCTCTACCACCAAATAGTAAAGGTTGGTATCTGCGTCACTCTTGACAAATCCCATATGTTGCAAGTGGTTGTCAATCTGACCATACCATGCCTTGGAAGCCTACTTGAGCCCATATAGATCTTTTAAGTTTTTTAGCCTGCACACATGAGTGCGCCTCTCATGAGTCTTGAAGCCCTCTGGCTATTCTATGTACACTTCCTCCTTTATCACCCCGTTCAAGAATGGTGTCTTGATGTCCATCTCATGAATCTACCATCCCATTTGAGTTGTTAGGGATATAACTGACTAGATAGAAGTGAATCTGGAAACTGGGGCAAAGGTATTCTCACAATCTATCCCTTCTTTCTGTGCACACCCCTTTGCCACGAATCTAGCCTTCTACTTCATGTTGTCGTCTGCAGCGTACTTGATCTTGTAGATCCAATGAGAACCTACAACTGACCTGTCCTCGAGGCTTGGCATCACCTCTCAAACATCATTTGCCATGATAGAGTTGTATTCTTCCACAATGGCATCTACCCACACCAGATGTTGTGCAGCTTCTTGAAAACTGGAAGGTTCTGCAACCTGAGCCACAAATGCTTGGTATATGTCAGGTTGTTTGTGCTCTCTCTTGTTTGTTCTAGGAGTTCCAATAAACTCCTTTGCATCTCTCAGTGTCTGACAAACCTCTCTACTGGATCAACCACTAGTGGTGGGACGTTCAACCAACTCCTCCTCATTCTTCCTCTACTACTCCGTCTGCTGTGAACTCATTGGATCTCCTGCACCTAAGGAAATGTTGGTACTAGTCACTTTATTAGATCCCTGTGACTATCCTACTAGCGGTCCCACTGGTTTCCCTTGCTGCTGGACCAATGGAGCTTTTGCTGGCTAATTCTAATCACCTGTAGGCATCTCACAAGATCTCTTGAAAGCTTAGTTGTCCATGAACTTTACATCTTGTCTCACTACAATCTTCCTATTGTTAGGAATGTAGACCATTGCCTTTGAGGTTTCACTATGTCAAACAAGAAACCGCTTCTCTGTAGTCTGATCCAGTTTTGTGCACTTCTCATCTGGCACGTGATAATAAGCAATGTTGTCAAAGATCCTGAAGTGACTAACTTTCGGCTTCTTCCTTGTGAAGACTCCTTTTGGTGTTTTCTTCCCCAATGCTCTATGAGGAGTCATGTTTTGAATATACATTCTTGTGTTACATGCCTCTGCCCATAGAAACCTAGGCAAATTCTGGTCATGTAACATCGTTTTTGTAGCCCTGATTATAGTTTTGTTTTTCTGCTCTACTACTCCATTCTGTTGTGGATTATATTGAGTTGTCCACTCTCTTTTGATGCCTTCCTTCGCACAAAAATCTGTCAAGTCTTTATCAATATACTCTCTACCATTATCTGAGCAAAGCACCTTGATTTTTTTCCCTATCACATTCTCCACAAGATCCTTAAACTCCCTGAAATGATCGAAGACCTCATCCTTGGTCTTCAAGAAGTAGATCCAGGTTTTCCTGGAATGGTCATCAATATAGGTGATGAAATATTCGGCCCCACTGAGAGCTCTAGTGGACATAGGGCCACAAATATCTGAGTGTATAAGTCCTACCACACCATCTGCTCTGTTGTCACTTCTTGGGAATAATGCATTCGCATATTTCCCAAGTACTCACCCTCTGCACACATCATCATGTTATGTACCACGTTCTGGAACCCCTGTTATAGTTTCCCTAAGCATATTGAGTGCTCCATGATGTAAATGTCCTGTTCTCCTATGCCATATCTCATTTAGTTCCTTCCCACTACTATTGTCACTTCCTATCTATGCCATTGGAGAATCGAGTTGCACCCTGTATAACCTGTTGCTTCGAACTCCAATCTGTCTCACTCTCTTCCAGCTTGGGTGTTTGACAAACACCTTTTCCCTATGGAGTGGACATCATATCCCTTATCCTGTAGTTGGGATACTGAAATCAAGTTCATACCCAATCTTAGCATATGCAATACATCTATAGCGCTGGTACTTGCTCTAGACTCCCTCTGAAAATCAATAGTACCTCTCCTTATTGGAGTATGTTACGTTATGTTTCCCATCGTAATCTGGAAATCCATTTGCTCCTCATTGTAGCTAGAGAAATATTCTCTAACCCTTGTCATATGAGTTGACGCTACACTGTTTATATACCATACACACTATGAAGCTAAGCCTGATAGGAAAGCAAATTCGTCCTCCAACCTAGAAGACAAGTATGAAGCTCCCTGAATACCAAATCGATCCATGGTCATACTAGAGAATTCTTCAGTGTGCTATTTCTCTTTCACCTAACATGGATTCAGCTCTAGCAATTTGCTGCAAAACCCTCTGTGTCCAACCAAGGAATCTTCTCAACAAAATTGTGTGTTGTTGTTGCTCCCTCTGCCTATTGGAATTACTCAATCTGGAAAGTTGAAATTTTTTGCCACTTTGCACTGAAAAATCGAACTTCCCCTAAACAAATTGGCCTGCCTAGTTAGGCACTGCGCAAGACTAGAAAATTTCGGCTTGTTGCTCCCCCTGAACAACACAATTTTTTTTTCCGCCTCTGAGTTTACCGGCTAATCAATCACACTCTCATACCATGTGAAAATTTCAAAACTGAAATCCTATTACAACAACTAGAAATTATTTTTCTAATTGTTAATTAATTTAACAATTTATCTGCTACGACAAATACTAAATAATTCACACTGTGACCTTCACAAATAAAAAAGTGGAAAATAATAGCGCTGGAAACTGAGAAATATGCTAGCACACACACAAAATTAACTAGTTATTTTTGGACAAATGTTCTCGAAAAAACCCAATGTGGGAAAATTGGTGCAACAATCGAGGGTTTTATTATTTATGCAAAAACAAAAATTATGAGTACAATATAATGACGCCAAACTGGCATTTATATCTGAGAGAAATACTAGCAAAAATATTTGAGCAAATTTACCCTCCTCGTCAAGCAATCCTACAACAAACAAAGCCTCAGAACTGGCTCTGGAACACTTTTGTGTCAGCCTTTTGCGATGCCTCTGCACAAGCCCCACTCGTGCTGCCCAAAAACTGCCTCTAGTTTGATGTCTAGCCTGTTGCTACCACTGGAAGTGATTCTTCTGGCCTCCTGGAAATTTTCTCGGCCACTGGAAGTTGAATCAACCCCTTCTTTGGCTGAATCAAACTACCTATCTTGAGGCACTGAACAACCCCTGCATTGCCTCCTGAAGAATATCTTTAGCCTTCTCTTTTGACTCTTCCAAAACTAGAAACTCCTTTGGAAATCTGCTATGTTGCCCCTCTGCCACCTGCTACTCGACCTCTGATTCGATTTCTCTCACTAAATCACCTGCACTGGAAAACCAAACTGTTTAGATCACTGAGTATTTGCACCGGTGTGTACTCTATCTACCCATCGACCTCCTCTTATAATCTCCAGTTGGGACTCCAACGACCAAGATTAAAACATAATTGATGGCTGAGATCATATCTAGATCGATCCATGTGAGTTTCTAGATGATTCATACGTTATCTCAATTAATACTAATTAATTAACTAGTTACTTAGGAAGCATTAAAAAATAGGTTAATAATCTAATTGAGACACTTCTAGGTGGAATTTCCATAAACGAGTTTTGGGTTATAGAGATCTCCTGTGTTTTAGCCTCTCCACAAAATTTCAAGACTAGAACACCTCCAATGCTACAAAAACTAATAGCTTCATCATCAAGTACACTTTCATTATGTTTATTTACTTTGTTATTATTGCTCTTGTTCTGGGGTCAACATGTACATCAGATAGATGTAAGGACCAAGTCCTCAATATCGAGATTAAGGAGGATTTAGAGCCACCCCATGATTAGAGTGACACTTGAAAATGGACAAGAGCCCAGACCTCGAAGGACGAATTGCAGTCTCCCAAGTTGATGACTATGACTGAAGAGGCTTCCTATTCAAAGGGAGTAGACCATCAGATTGAATGTAACATGTTGATCTGGGGTAGCATCAGATGTGTTCTAACCATGAAAATTGGTGGAGATGCTAAAGCACATGAAATCTCCAAGACCCAGAAATGGTTTGGGGAAATTCCACCCGGTTAGAGAGATATTAAAATAATTAATATTTTTAATGGAGTTCCTAAGTTTAAACATATGAAAATTAAAATATCAATGGGTATTAATATAAAACAGGGTGAGGATATTCTAAATGACATGGATCAAGCCAAATCTAATCTTAACCGTTGATTAGAGATTTAATCTCGGCCATTGAAGATTCAACAGAAAAAGTATAAGAGGAGGTTTGAGGGTCAATTGGAGATACACCAAGATTGATCAGCCAATTCGATTTTCTGGATCGGGGTTTGCTTAGAGAAATCAAACAAGTGATCTGAGTTGCAGCAAGAGGTAGTGAGTGTAGAGCAAAGAGGCAAAGATAGTGACAGAATGCCAACGCAGAGATTGAGGACGCTACGCAGAGCTAGCAGGAGCCACGCAAAGGGCCAGAGTGACTGCACAGAGGCTAGCAGGGCCTGCGTGGGTCAGGCAGAAGGTTAGAGAGCCAGCGCAGAGCATCAGAGGGCTAACATAGAGGGTTTCAGAACTACGCAAAGGCCAGGAGGGCTGACGTAGAGCCTCAGAGGAGCATTGGAAGGTTTTCCATGGAGCAGACTTGCGAATATCTGCTTCTGAAGAGAGGTATTACTGCCATATAGATATCTCTGTTGGGTTTCAGAGCTACGCAAAGGCCAGGAGGGCTGACGTAGAGCCTCAGAGGAGCGTTGGAAGGTTTTCCGTGGAGCAGACTTGCAAATATCGACTTCCGAAGAGAGGTATTACTGCCATATAGATATCTCTGTTGGGTGAGCCAATTTGGCACCCTAGTTGTACTCAAGAAAGATGCTTAATAATAAAATCCTCATAATTGTTGCACCGGTTTTCCAAAGTTGGGTCTTTTTCGGGGACGATTGTCCAAAAATAACGGTGTCCCTTGTGTGTTTGTCTATTATTTCAGTTGTTGATCTGTAGATGGCTGAGACTGCATCTGTATTTATTTTCAGTGTTTATATGGTTAAATAAATTGTTAAGGAATAAACACGTAGGTGAAATAAACAAGATAATGCAGGATAGTTCACTTTAGAGGCCCACTAGCGAGCTCTATAGCATTATCAACCCACCCTTATGCATTGGATTAAGGGAGACCGAGTTGTCTAGACGTACCCGAGGGGGTGGACAGGTTAGCAAGATTGAGCTGAGCATGATACCACATCATGCTTGGAGGGCTTGTTCCTTCCACAGAGGATTACACATTTGATCTCTCCTTTGGGATTGGATGGCACTGAGCTAGTACTCGATGGAGCAAGTTAGGCAGTTGGATACATCCATGGCCACATGTCAGCAGAGGCCATGGATTACCAGAGGGACTCAAGGGCCGGACTGTTTTTGGGATCCAGGTGGGATTTTCCAGCACATCATAGAGCTGGTACGTGATGGTAGTAGCTACATGATGGACTTAATGCTTGATCGCACACACATTTTCATATCTCCATCAGAACCCAAGTCAACACTAGTGACAGGATGGTTTGACAGGCGAGCAGACAAATTTCATGAGTTGTCTTGGCATATTGATGGTGCTTGGAGTCACAGGGTGACTAGCTTCCTAGGGCAGGAGCTAGTAGGAGGAGGTGGCATCGGCAGGCTATCAGGTAGGGCATGGTATGGAGAGAGTGCTCTCTTACTAACATATGGGACACAGGGACTATTGAGGATAGGCGCAGTAGTGTCATTTCCATTAGCATGCTGGGAGTCAGGTCGCTCAGGTCTTTCAAAGCAAATGGGGGGATGTAGCCCACATCATGGAGGGTGTACTAGCAGATTGATGGATATTTTGGCCCATGCAAGATACTGTATGGTACAGGGTAGTATGACAGTGGACAAGGGTACACAAGATTACACAGAGTTATGTCATAGGGTCCAATGTTATGTAGGGGGATGCAGTCTGATGCATACAGACCCAATGTTAGGCCATAGCATCCAGTGGTGTGTGGGGCTATGGAAGGAAGAGCAGGGGCTTACAAAGGAGCAAGGAGATGCAGGGTGGTGTGTCGTAGTATGTTGGACTGCGCTATGGAGTGGGAGTGCCTCACATCGTATTGAGTACATGCGGGAAGTGACAGGTACCGTGACACAGGCTATAATACAGGATAGCATAGCCGTAGTCGAGGGCATCTAGCAGTGCACAGGGGTAGGCCATGGTGTACTATGGCATGTCCAGGAGTAATGGGATGATTGGGGGTATGCATGGGTGTATAGTGCCGCACAACGAGGTCTTGGAGTGTTGCCTCGAGGGAGACCCTTGGACGAAAACACCGGGCCTACCTTTGGGCGTAGTTCACCCACGATCGACGGGGACATAGATGAGCGATACTTGATAGTATCCACGAGGACTCACAAGCCTGACCCTCTTCTACATCCCTCACAGGCACAGTCGATTTTGTTGTCGACTTTCTGCACTCTGGGCATGAGTAGCGAAGGACAAGTAGCTCACCTGAGATATTTAGGTGACATTCAGTGCACTAGGTGGGAGACATTTCAGCAGTGGCATTATGTTGTTGTGTCAGTTGATAGCCACATATTGGGGGATGAGGTGATCATTCGCAAGGGTGGCATATCGTTCATCACCGAGCCTACGTCTAGGGAACTAGTCATGAGGGAGACATGTGTCACTCTTTTCTCAGGGCATGTTGGAACCATGCATGAGCATAGGATACCGGCTACAATTGAGGTAGTTTCCCAGCATGTGTCTAGGCTCCAGGCCTTATGTTGGCACATTATCGAGAGAGCGGATGACAAACCCAGGGGAAATGGTTGGCAGGGACAGGAGGGATCCACATATCCTAAGTCGATTACAAGTATTGGATACCCATCTTTTGGTTGCATTCAAGGGGTAGCTCTTTAGCACAAATGGCTTCCAGCAATCATCGGTACTACACAGTGGCAGGCTCAGGGCAGATTAGCATGCATCAGATTAGCACACGATATATGGAGCCTATATAGTGATCACATGCAAGGACTAGAGACGAGGACCGGAGAAATTCCATTAGTTGACAGGGCTATGCCGCAGCCGTTCTGGCTATGGGATATAGGGATTCAGTTGATCGATAGATCACTCGTGATGAGCGGAGTCGTGGCAAAGAGTGATATAGTCTGCTCTTGGGATGACAAATGGGGGTCCACAGATGGTTTCATCATATGGGGAGGCAGACATTCTCTATTTTTACATAGGTTCGAAGTTAGATTTGGATGGGTAGGCCTTGGTGCCATGAAGATGCCCAGGTAGGATGTGTCCCGCCTCTTTCAATATTCCACCATTGAGTTCCAAGAGAGGAGGATACTGACTATGCACAATGGGGAGTCAGACATAGTCAGAGTAGTGCAGCGTTAGCATGGCACCACTTTAGGACTAGCAGGGAACTAGGGCATCACAGCGCAATAACCTTTAGGGATGCGTCAGCTACTACAGGGGGAGATTAAATAGATCTTCCATTGGGCTTTAGCGAGTCACTGATGGAGCAGGGGACTTCTGGTACTTTCAACGGGCAAGATAGTGAGTGGAGTGAGGGGAGCTTCATGTTGGACAGGATTGCTTGGGATCATGGCATTGAAGGATTCTTTCATATCTGGACAATGCAGAGGTCAGGCACGATCGAGTGGCACATTTGGGACCCTGGCACATTTTGCAGTGACAGTGGGGAGCAACAGTTAGAGAGTATGCTTGCCTAGGCATTTCTTGAGGACAAGCGATTTTTGGTGCATGGGGGAGCTTGCCGGATGAGGATGCCACTTGGGAGGGTGAGCACATTTTGGAACCCCCAGCTTTGAGGTTGCTTGAGAGCAAGCAACATTTGGGAGGGGAGAACTGTCATGTCCCTTCTCAAATACATTTGTAACAGGGTGCTGCTACACAATTTTGCACAATTTTGGCTAAGGAAGACAACCCATCATTTTAGACTTAGGGACATAGAAGGCAATTTGACTTTATTTGGTTATCAATGGAATGGGGGGGCCACTCACATGAGAGTTTGAATTGGCCCATTTGAATAGCTTGGAGGGAAATTTGAATAGGTGGATGGAGGGGCCCACATGAGGCTAGGGAGGCCCAAGGAGTTATAAGGAGGGAGCAGCTCTCATTTTAGGGGATTCTTACACCTTACAATCAAAATTACTTGACTGTTCGCTCTGTTGTTTAGCTGAGTCCATCGACTATTTAGCCACGACTCTCTCAAGCGGGAGATTCAACCTCTACTTTGGGGGACCATCTGTGCCTGCCCTAGAGAGGCAGTTCCATAATTATTTTAGAGTTCTGGGAGTGTGCTACAACACTGCCATTCAACCACAATAGGGACTGCGTATTTCTGGCTAGCTGGAGAATACGCAGGGGGAGTTTGGAGCTATTATTCAACCATTTGTCAGGAGAGTTAGAGGATTGCGAGAGCAGCAAAGGGCCAGCCTTTCTTGTGAGTTTCAAAGCCAGCAAAGCCATCGTCCCAGCAGTTCGAATTACTAGGCTTGGGGACAGCGTAGAGGGCCAGTGTAGCAATTTCGTGGAGCTAAGGAGCAGGTGCCATAGGCCAGACGCCCATTCAAGAAGTCAGGGGATTGATAACATAGGTCAGCCCAGCACTTTGGGTCCACTTCCGAGAGGATTTATAGGCAGATTCCAGCAAACCGAGTTTTGCAGTTGCAGTTGAAGCAGGGCTCCAAGGGGGTCGAATTTCAAAAGTCTAAACCAGCGAAATTCGTTTCTAGGTTTTTCTTGGTTTTCAGCAAGGATCACACTCCAAATTTTATAGAATTTTCTGGGCAAATCTAAGGGATCAAATAGGGGTCCCAACTGAGCCAACAGCCAGCGGAGCTAAGGGGAATGTGGGCCAAAATTTTGAGGTCAACATTTGGCCAATTTGTTCGTGGGTTTAGGCCAAGGAGCAAAGAGCTGAAATCTCATAATTTTCTGAGCACAGGAAGCAATGATTCTAGCCCTTCAAAGTCATCAAACAAAACAGTTTTCTGGGGCAGCATAGTTCAGTTTGGTGCAACAGTTGTAGCAGCCTTTAGTTCACCATTTTCTCACTTGGGTTTTGTCATGCTTGTCCATTGATACAAGCCCAGGTGCACCATTCTATTTTACTATTGTATTTGCTTCTGAAGAAGTAATAAAATGGCTCAGCAGTTCCCTATTTCCAGTGTTTCCATGGGTGCTTAATGTATATTTCATTTTTCTGATTGCTGGATTGTTTGCATGCTTCGTATATCACTTATATTCCTGTTTATGAACATTACATTGGAGCACCAACAGCCAAGATTAAAAAATAATCAAGGGCTAAGATTTACTGGGAGTTGATCCTCATCTTCTTCTAGAAGATTCACCCCTGATTTAATTAATACATTTTAATTAACCAGATTTCTTAAGTTTAGACTTAGGGAACTATTTAAAAAAGTTAATTATTTTAATTAAATCATCTCTAGGTGGAATTTTCCCAAACAATTTCTGGGTATTGGAAAATACATGTGTCTTAGCGTCTCTACAAAATATCTAGGCAAGAGCACATCCGATGCTATAGAAATCAACATGTAGTTCATCACTCTTACCTTTAAATCAAGAAGCTTCTGTTATTCAGGAAAGCAAATTTTGTATTTGTCAATGTCCCATAAGCATTTGAGGAAATGATACAATTTTAGATCATTGTCACAACCAGGATACAATATATGTGTAAATATGCCAATAAACTACTAGAACCAATTTACATTCTCATATAAGTTTCAAAAGATTTACAATACTTTTATGAATAAAAATCATGGTTATTTACATCCTAGCTAGATTCTGAATTATTTGTGTCCTCAAGATTATTTCAATTCTTTACATCTGACTGAACAATACTTACCACTTCAAAAAATGATCACATCAAGCCTTGTCCCTTACACAAATGAAGATAAGATTAAGATAGCCAGTCATAGTCTCATAAGATTGTCCATGGAAAGAAATAGGTAGAAAGATACGCAGAAGGGAACGTGGTTACAATCAAGTGAAATGTTTAGGAGAATTCCTATGTGAGAATTTCATGTGAATAAATGGTAGCTATATATAATAGTATGTGAGTTTAGAGAGGGGGTTGTGTGACAAGTGCTAGTACCGCTAAATAAAATAATCAATACGAAAATTCTATAATGAAAGAAGATAGCCTTATCCATTCTTAGAGGTTTGTTAGAAGAGGGTGTAGAAATAAGAAGGATTGCTGGCACTATTTCAGAGGATATTTTTGAAGTATATGGGCACACGTATTTGGATAGTTTTCTTTAAGTGACCTGTGATGAATCATTTTGAAAAGAAAGAAAGGCACAATGTTTCTACAATATTAGTTGCTATAACATCTCCAAGAATAAAGGAGAATCAACACCACAAGATTCCGATCAGCCTACGATTAGCATTTTAGTAAGTTTGGTTTATGCAAGCAAAATCACAGCATTGTGATTAGAATTACATAAACTTCATAAACCATGGCACGAGCAAACAGGAAGTTTGAAACCGTACCTTTTCAGAGTCAATTGCAGAGAAAGTCTTCATTTCAGCCTCTTTATCAAATAGAATTTGTAATATCTACATGAACAAATTTGTAGTTATTATAGGTTCTCCTAGGGAATAAACATTAGTTTCCTACACATTAAAAACACTATCACTTTCTAAACGGCCCAGAACAACAATTTCTCCTTACATATTATAGCCTCTATATTACAAGATAAGCACCATTGTAAAGATATTAATAAAGTGAAAAACAAAATAACATTTTGTAATTAGTTATATTTAATTCATTCCTTTTGGAGATGTATTTTATTCCTATACAAATAGATATGAAAACAAGGGTGAACATGCAAGCCATGGAATATATTCTTACATTTATTTCAAACAATACTTCCATCATGAAAAATGCTAATCACATTCATGATAAATCCAAGAAGTCATCAACCGACTCAAATGCAACCACTCTACCATGACAGGGTGTTATTGGGCATGTTTCCCTTGTGAGCACTGAGGATGAGTTGAAGGCTAAACATGAATTTGCAGTAATTGGTGGCTGTCTTTTATAGAACAATAATAAAGGGAAAAAAAAAAAATCAATGATTGTCATTTAGAACAAAAAATTGTAATTAACAACCTCTCCCATTCGAAGTTTACTCTAGCTTTCTTGCCATAAATAGCAGCTATGTAAAAAAGATATAGTCAAGTTCATACAATGATACAAAATATATTTCAGTTATTGCATGTACTTCAACCAACGGAAGTAAATAAACCATATGGAATGTTTCAGAGTGGAGGCTTCTGCGAGAAGAGTAATTTTGTTCTGCAGTTCAGGATTATACTCACATTGAAGATTTTATTGTCGATGTTTCGAGCCATTAAGTGTGGCTCATCCTCATCTCTGTCCCGAGGATGAGCCACACTTGATGGCTTAAAATGTCAACAACAAAAAATTCAATGTGAGTAATCCGGAAATGGCAGAACAAAATATGGAAAGTTATCTGCTTATAGTGTTGTCTCACAATCTGAAAAGAGAAAAGGATCGACTAGGCTACTCAGATTAAAGTGCAACTTATATAGCTAAGCAATGTGTCATAGTGAAGAAGGTAGGTGGTATCTTTTAGCAACGACTTAGATAAACGAAGGATGTAAATCTCTCCATCTCGTAAGGATGCCAAATATCTTGTACTCAATCTATCTTTTTTCAATAAGAGCTACTTTTATCTCTTCATAGAGATACCTCAGAGAAATCTTATTATCATCCTTGGATTTCCAAATGCAATCCACTTGGGTGTGTAGCCAGAGAGAGGGCAAGTTCAGAAGTCGAATTAAGAGTGTTTTTTAGTTTACCAAAGTAGAAGGCATCTACTACCCCCCACATGGTGGGACATCACAGAAAAAGGTAGGTAAATGGAAAGAGTGTGGATTTCAATGTTTTTACAGTAGGTGCATCTTACCCACTTTTATGACATAGACAGACTTCTAGATATATAAAAATCATCTATTCATGTTAAGAGAAGGATAAAATTACGTTGGTGAAGCTAGCTTGAAATGGGCCTACGAAAGAGAAATGAAATGCCATTTAGGCTATCCAGTATAGATGCAGCTAAAATTAAAACTTTTAAGAATTAGAATGATATTAATTCATAGTTTTTCACCTAAGAACAGTAAGACTGACACCTATTATGACTCTAGGTCATAAGACGTGGGAATTATGACTGACTATTGCAACAGAGAGATAGTCAGTTTCATAGATGCTATATTTTCTTGCAAGATATCACATAAAGCAATTTGTTAAAGGTTAAAAACTCACAATTGTGTATCTAGATACCATCTAAGTCACCGGATTCATCCTAAACCCCCTACGAATCCCGAATCCAGCGAATCTGACACGATTCGGTCCGGATTCGTGTCCAAATCATATGACATGTCGTGTCCATTTCCGACACGTCGAATCCGAGGTCGTGTCATGATTTTCAAAAGCATGTCGCAATTTTGGGACACGTGTCCTGTTTCCAGGATTCGCTATGCTCAGTGCGGGAAAGAAAAGGGTGTGTTTGCTCATTAATATTTTCATTTGGCAAGTGATTTGTGTTGTTGGCCCTAGTATTGATATGCTATTCATGGTAATGTTAAATCCTTAAAGTAAAAGTGACATTCTCATTAATCTTCATTTTCATCCTTTTACTTAAATTTTTAACATTACCATGAAATGACTCAGGATGTTTGAGAGTGGTTCCGGCCTCGTTGGATTTCATATGGAGAAAGTAGAATTTTAGATTTCATTCAAAATCCAGCAGACTTATCAGTTTTTCAGGATTTTAGGATTGGGGGATTGCAATGTTTCCATTGAATTTTGTCATGTATTAGGGTATCGAACTCGTATTTAATCAAGAGCACCAAACCAAGAGCTTTTGAATATGTCGCTCCCGCTCCCGTTTTCGCTCCTGCTCCCCACTTTCGCTCCCCCTCCCAAGTAACATTGTTCCTAATGATATGGGTTTGGACACCACTGTTGAGTTGGCATTGGCCAACATGGATCTCAATGATCTAGTGCTAGAGCCTGTTAGATTTGATGACTTAGAGGGGCTAACCTCCAAACCAACAGATGTAGAGGCGACTATGGATACAGGGGAGGAGGAGGATGCAGAGGAGAGCAGTGGGGACCATGATGATGGGGATAGTGATGTTGATTCTGATGCTGATTGATGCCTTGAGGCTTGTATACCTGTAGTTATTTTATATTTTCTATTTCTATTTGCCATTGGCATTGCACCAACACTACCTATGTAACACGTTTTGATTTGATGACTTAATGAGAAAACTACAATTGTCAGTGTGTTTATCTTACTATTCATGTAGGGTAAGGTTGTCTTTCATTATGAATTATGAATCATGATTTAAATTTTTATAGATTTATCTTTATGTGCTAGTACCACTGACATTTATTTGAATTTGGTAATTACTCTGATGCTAATAGCTATAGATGAAACTATGCTTGAAACAATAATTTGTATCATTAATTAAAATTTGTGTAAGAAATATGATAATATCTAATTTTTAATATATATATATATATATTTTAATAAAATAATATATAACGTGTCTTGACGTGTCCTGTTCCGGGGGGTCAGCGTGTCCGAATCCGACACCACGAATCTTGAATCCTACGTGTCTCGAATCCCCGTGTCAGGTGACTTATTGTGGCAGTGATGTGGACCAATTAGAGGCCGCCACGTGGTAGCCTTGATTGGCCGAGAACGTTCTAAAACTATTCCGAATTGGCCGGAGTGTGGATCGAACCTCCAACCTCGGCAGGGGTAGGCCCAATGGTAGTTTTTATAATGCTAACGTCAAATCTCTTATTTTAAGTCTCGATATAGTATGGTTGGCCCAAAAATGGGGTCAGCGAGGGTTGAACCTCGACCTCTCGCCCACCAACGATCAACGTTAACCACTACGCCAATTGTTTCACATTGTAACCATCGCTGAAAGGTCTAATGTTAAACCTCTGTTCGAACAACTTTCCAAATGGGGAAGGTCCATGGGCTTGACCACGAGACCCCTCACAACAAATTAACAATGCCAACTAATGCGCCATGCTCGAACGCCATGATATAGCACCAACAGGTTATTTGTTTAAGCTTTGCAATCTGCCAAAAAGGGGATGGGGCGCAATACTCGCGTGCTCAACCTCGCGTCTAGTGAGACCCTAAAGACTTTATAACTAGGAGAGTTTTGCTAGCGTACCATATCACAATGTTTTGTAGAAGGGCAAAACTTCTGAGCTATTAAAGCTTTATGTAACACTGTGTAATTTAATTTAACTTAGTTTTCAACCCTCGTGGCAGGCAATAGAGGGGAGAGATAAATTTTCAAAGGTTCTCAAAGGTCATTGTGCTACAACAAAGGAGAGGACTAACTGCTAAGGTTGAGGATTTTGATGTAATTTCTCATTTTTGCATCATAATACAAGAGGCCATTCCATTGGAAGCGAACTTGGGGACATAGCCCAGAAATTAGGTGAACTCTGTTATTAATTTTGGTGTTTTGGAAATAGCACAACTACAATTACAAATAACACGAGGAATGGAAATAACGCAACTATATTTTTTTTACTGGTCAAATCACATATAAACCTTCTATAAAAAATAACTGCAGTGATGGCCACCAGAACATGTCTACAATACTGGATGGAGCCCTTGAAATAGAAACTGGACCCAATAAACATGCCTATGAATCTTGGATGAATTCACTAAGGGATGGGATGGGTTTTCATCCACTCTCACTACTTTACCCAAGGGTTTTCGTCCTAGGGCTTACTGAAGTTGAGAACGAGGTTCTCCAAACCTCATTAATAGAAAATATCACCAAACTAAGATGTCCCAAATGATTTGCTTTCCTGTCTTTTAAGACTTCATGGATGGCTCTCCAACCTTCTAGAAGTATTTATTTTTATTATTTTATTGCCACTCTAGAAGCTTCTCCCTCTTATTTTATTTTAAGTGACTTTTTGTTTTATTTTAACCACTTTTCCTCCTTTTGGCCTTTTTCCCCTATTAAACACTTTTCCCCCTTTTTTATCTAATGAAGTGACTAATTAAAATCACTTTTTAACCCTGGGAAATGATTATTCAACCACCATACTTTCACCAGCCACTTGAAGTCACCTTTGACCATCCCATTCTATAGATCTCCTTGTTCTGGTGCCATTGAGCTATTATGCTAAGGTGTTTCATCAACTAATCCTTCCCACATGATGTCCTTGGCGTATTTATTTAAGATATGCTCAATAATAACCTTGTTTTACGAGAATTGTCAGAATGCATCGAAACAAAAAATAAACGGTGCAAAGCTGACCCTAATGATGAAATATTGCAAGCGATCCCCATCAGAACTCATAAAACTCCTCAAAACCCCTCTGGGACCTTTGATGACGTAATCTGGCTGTTGTAAGCTGGCTATCACAAATCCTGGAAATCCATCCTAACTACATCATAAGGGAAACTAAAAATGGGGACATTACATCTATTGTAGGATCCAAAACACTGTGAAGGACAAAGCAAAGATTCAACTTGCTTCTCTTCAATTGACTAGTATAGCGTTGATCTAGTGGGAAAGCAAAACCCAAGAAGACTTTCTTCGACATGGTAAGGTAATCTCTTCTAGGTATGAATCTATTGTTGTGTTAAGAATATAATTCTATCCATTAAGCTGCATGCAACAAGCCACAATGCACTGTCAAAATTTGAGACAAGGTAAGGGACAAAGTGTTCAAAGTTACACTTACGAGTTTAGGAAGAAAGCTTTTATTTTGGGTATTCTATTATATTCACAGGAAACTCTTCTAAAGTATATTGGAGGTTTGCATAAGATAATTAAGATAAGATAATTTTATTAATGTCCACAAGTGACTACAAAAGTAGGTCAATGGGACTAAAAGATATATTCGGTGTGAATACAAGACATGTGGGAGTGAAAATGTGACTTCATTGTAAATCAAAGCTAAAAAGATTAAAATATGACTAAAAATAAAAATAGAATGAAATTAAAGGTACAATTAGTGGGTATATAAAATCACATGGAATGACCAAAAAAGAGAAATACAGAGTATGTCTGCTGTTGGATTGTGTAACTCCAAAAAAGCAAAGGGGAGTATAGTTATCTTCAACATACCATCCTTTATGTTCAATCCTACTAACTTGGATGAAGTTTGTGTTCAAGCTACATATCTTGAATCTAGAGGAGAGAATGTTAAAGATGGCTTCTGTAGAAATTTCTGTTTTCCCACCCCGAGTTTCAGTTTCTCCTTATTTCTCCCATGTAGTTAAATGCCCTTTCCCATAAACATACATTCAACAGGCTGGAAAAAATAAATTTGCTGAAAACACAAATTCTGGAAAATTTACAGAATGCTGGAAATTGCAGAAATAAAAATCAGCAATAATAAACAGCCATAAAAATACATTAAAACACTGATATTTTTGGTCAACGTGACCCTGGAAAAACCCCCTACAACTCTTGGGGAAAACTAGTTTGAGAGCTCTTCTTTATTTATGAAAAATGCCTTTTTACAGTGAGAAATTTCAGTGAAGATCAACAAAATCAGCAAACAAATTTCCAACTTATCTCGATTTCTGAGCCTCACAACCCACTGGAAATTTCTAAACAGCAACACAATGCTGCACGGCTACTGTACGGACGGTACGGACGGCCGTACGGACGGTACAGATCGCTGTACGGACGGTACAGACAGGCTGTACGAACCTCGATTTTTGTGCAGAAAATCAGCTGCCTCGATTTCTATGCAAAAACAAATCTGCCTTTTGCTGTTTGCTCAGCAAAAATCTGCCTTTTATTGCTGGTTCTTTCAGCTGTATGATTTGCTGAAGAGCTGCCTGGTATGTGTGCCAAACTGCTGCCTCTTTCTCCTTCTTGTCCAGAAATCTCCCTTGCTCTCTTGCTCTCCTTCTCCCAATCTGCTCATGAAAGAATTGAATGATATTTTCCTCCTTTTCCTCCTTTAGTATAACTCCAAGTGACTTTTGGGTGATCTCTAAATCCAATGGCTGAAATAGATTTAGATCAATGGCTGAGATTAAATGCACTTTTAAATCTCACTTTCTATTTTTTAATTCACCCCACTTTAATAAAGACCCACTTAGTCATTTATTTCCAAAGTCACTTTTCCTTACTAATTTTTCATTGACTTTATAAAAGTCACTTTAAAATTAGACTTAGTAACTTTATCACTTAAAGTCACTTTTAAATTAGATTTTAACTTTATAAAAATTATAAAGTCACTTTAGGAGAAAAATTAAAATCTTTTGGACACTTTTCCCTAGGCCAAAGATCAAAGCCTAAGGGAACCACCTGTCCTCCGGTACCAAATTTCAACACTCCCTCTTACCGAGGAAGGTGTTCCTCACCACACCCATCTTGTCTCTGAAGTAAACATGCTTGCCCCATGGTAAAGCTTTGGTAAGAATGTCTGCTACCTGCTCATCAGTGGAAATATACTCAAGCTTCACAGCTCCCTTCTGAACATAGTCTCTGATGAAATGATATCTGATCCCGATATGCTTTGACCTGTCATGAAATACTGGATTCTCCGTGAGTTTAATGCAACTCTGATTATCACAGTAAATCACTGAAGGTCTCAACGGCTGACCAAATAAGCCAAACAACATCTTGCGAAGCCAGATGGCCTCACAACTAGCTAGACTGGCTGCCATATACTCTGCTTCTGCTGAACTTAGTGCTACTGACTGCTGCTTCTGGCTTAACCATGACACTACTACTAAACCCAACCCAAAACAGCACCCTGAAGTGCTCTTCCTATCAGAAGCACAACCTATCCAATCAGAATCAGTGTATCCTACCAATCTCACTCCATCTCCCTACCTATAGTCCATACCATAATCCACTGTCCCCTGCAAGTACCGCAAAATGTGTTTTGTAGCCACCTAGTGAACCTTCCTAGGCTCACACATAAACTGACTCATCCTGTTGACTGCAAAACAGATATCTGGTCTAGTGTTGACCAAATACATCAAGGAACCAATCAGCTGCCTATACAATGTGGGATCTACCAACTCGGAATCCGAAGCATGAAGCTTCTTCCAGTTGGTAATCATCGGTGTCGACATGGGTCTACAATCCTCCATGTGGAATCTGCTAAGGATGTCCACAATATACTTCCCCTGCCCCAGGAAGAAATGCCCCTCCTCCTGCCACACCTCCAAACCCAAAAAGTAATGCATCAAGCCAATGTCCTTCATCTCAAACTCCGTCGCAAGATCTCTCTTGCAGTGCTCTATGAGTCTCTCTGCACCTGTAATGACCAAGTCATCCACATACAGCCCCAGAATGAGAGGCTCCTCACCTATCACAATAAAGTAAAGGTTCGGATCTGCCTCACTCTTTGTGAAACCCATCCCCTGCAAATAAGTATCTATCCTGGAGTACCAAGCTCTGGGAGCTTGCTTCAGGCCATAAAGGGCCTTCTTCAGTCTGCACACATGGGACTCCTTCCCATGCACCTCAAAGCCCTGTGGCTTCTCAATGTACACCTCCTCCTGTATGAAACCATTGAGAAATGCAGTCTTCACATCCATCTGGTGGATCTTCCAACCCATCTCTGCTTCTATCGATATAATGGAGCGGATCGAAGTATATCGAGCCACGGGAGCGAAGGTCTCCTCATAATCAACTCCCTCTACCTGGGAGAACCCTCTAGCCACAAACCTCGCTTTGAATTTTTCAATGCTGCCATCTGCAGCATGCTTTACCTTGTAAAGCCATCTGGAAGTAACCACGGACTTGCCCTCAGGCCTCGGCACCACCTCCCAAACATCATTCTTCATGATAGAAGAATACTCCTGCATGGCCTCTCTCCAGACTTGCTGGCTAACTGCCTCCTCATAGCTAGAAGGCTCAGAGTCAAGGATGCTGGTAACCATCGCCATATAGCTACAAAATCTCTCAGGTGGTCTACTCTCTCTGACCGGCCTCTTCGGCTCAGCAACAGATGTGGCATCTCTCAAGGTGTCCTTAAGCCACTTGGGCTTCCTCTTCCCTGAGCATGCTTCTCCCATAGGAGAATGAAACTCCTCCTCCTCATCACCATCAGTAGCCTGAACTCCTGACTGTCTGTCTGTTGTCCTCCTGCATGCACATGAACCTGTAGAAGCTGAGGTACTGTGTGAACTGTCCATCAGTGGACTCCCTAGTGAACTTCTCTCTGACCTGCTCGGAGCACCACCCCTCTGGCTCGGTGAGCCACTGCTCACTGATGGACCTGACATCCTCATAGATGTACCTCCTGATCCTCCTGATCCTCCTGATCCCTGCCCATTAGATCCCTGCGACTGACTCAACTGCTGCTGAGGGTCTGGCTGATCCAGATACTCCAACTCCCGTGATCTCCTAAAGGCCTTGTCCTCCTCGAACTTCACATCCCGTCTGACAACAACTCTCCTATGTGCAGGAATGTAAATCCGAAAGGCCTTTGAGGTCTCACTGTAGCCCACAAAGATACCCTTCTTTGCGGTGGGCTCTAGTTTGGTCCTCTTCCCCTTGGGTATATAGGAGTATGTAATGCATCCAAAGATATGAAGATGACCAATATCA
>APFE031188302.1:5211-22279 GCA_000404065.3 Pinus taeda
AAGGTGTTCTGGGTTCTGCTCTGTTATTTTTGATCTGGTTATTACAGCTGACTGTATAATTTACATGTACTTGATGATCATTTGATGTATATGGATCCAGTTTGAAAATTTATGAAAAGTGGTCCTTGAAAAGAAGTAGGGGGTTGTAGCTCCCTTCCAGGAGAGACTGGAAAACGAGAGAGAGTTGTAGCTCTCTGCAGGTTGCAGCCTGCGTACTGGTAAAGGACTGCACCAGTACAAGACCATTGTAAAAGGAGTCTCTAATTTGAAAGAAGATAGAGACATATTGCAGCAGGTGGTTTTCACCCACATTGGGTTTCCACCTTATATCTAGTGTTCTTTGATGTGACTGTCTGTTTTTTCTTGTACATGCTCATTATTTTATGGTACTGATATGCAAAAATAATTCAAAGTATAAATAAAGAAGATTTGGGAAAAGGACTAGATAATACTGATTCACCCCCCCTCTCAGTATTATTTTCAACACTTTTCTTGTTGCTTCCTCTCTCTTGAAGTTATGAGTTACACTATTTTCCACCATGGTAAGTAATGTGCCTTGCCCAACCTTTATCTCAACATACTCCAATTTTTTTCTCTCAGAATCACACTTTTGTATATCCTTCATTATCGTTTCAGCACCCAAAATTTGCATCATCCAACCATTGGTTCCTTCCTCTTTCCATCTATCTATGTAATAGCTACGACTTTTGATATTCAAGGACAATTCTTCATTGTATGGTCACCTTCGAACAACCAATAATTAAAAGGATTCCTTGCCTTTGGTTTAACACCTATTCTCGCCTCATCATCCTTTGAATATCTCTCCTTTAGTTTATTAGGCATCTTCCTCTTTTCCTTGGTCCTTTTATTGTAATGGTCTACCAATCTATCAACCGTAGAAAATTCCCGCTCAAGTTTTTTATCTTCTTCGCTTCACCTCACTGCATACCTAAGGTTTCAATCTAAAAATGAAGTTTGAAACCTTGTCTTTCTTTGCCATGTCGTTTAACTCCAAGATCACACTTGCAAATTCTTGTTGATAAGCTTGTAGACTTTTGGTTTTGATCAGGAGCTCAGGACCAAGTGTTGTAAAATGGTCAAAAATGAAAGTGCTCAGAATTGGTTCAAACCTGAATGACTAGATAGAGCTCTTCCTCCTGATTTCGGCACCGCAAACGGTTCAAAAAATGGTCGACGTATGAGAAAGTTACGCCAAAAACAAAATCGCCCAATGACTCTTAATCTTTGAATTTTTTTCAAAATATATATATATATATATTCTACAAAATATTCCAAGGAATATTCCAAGGAATATTATTTTTTGGGCAGCCAATCACAGGTTTCCACGTGACAAGCCCGGAGGCTGCCACATGGCCCAGGGTGACATCAAAATTTGGGCATATGTTTAAAAATTTGGTTAGGTTGTGAATTGAACCTGCGACCTATCATATACAAACGCAACGCCTTACCATTGCACCACACAAGCGAAACTTGTTTATAGCGTGGGACAAACACTTTATGAAGTTTAAAATTGCTTTGGGCGGGGCCCCAAGAGGGCCAACCCATAACGGCCAAACCCCCATACACGTGACCGTCACCCAAAACTGTGGGCCTAAACCCTTAACCGTCGGCACGAAATCCAATGCAAACCACCAACCCGATTTTTGCGGTCACATGCAGAATTTACTGGCCATTAACTGATAGTCTAGTTGGAGGAAAGTTTGGTGGACCGCCATATTTGGCGGGCCTAACTGGCTCCAACTAAAGTTAACTGGAGTTTTTCAAGGGCAACTGGAATTTGGGAGTAAATGGCCATAACTTTGGCTAGGAAAGTCCGTTTTGGACGAATTTTTTTTGTTTGTGTCTCTTCGACCTTCTGAAGCCATTTGGGAAGAAGATAAGGTTCTACCTTTCCTGAGGCGGGCGAGGGGATTTCTCCGCTCGCCTGAGGTACGAGGGCGAGGGGTGGGCCCGACCGGTTAAGTGGTGATTCCAGAATTTGGAATTTCATAATTGGTGTAGGATTCTGGCATAGGTTTCATAGCCAACTGAAGTTGTTTGCAGGTGTTTTAGCTTCGTGGAAGTTCAAGGAGCCACTAGGGCCAAATCAGTTTGGGAGCTGCATTGGGAATTGTGCAGCCATTGAATGTGGAACGAAGGTCATTCCTGAAGTTTTTCAGCATTCTGAATCCATTTCTACAGCTCATTTTTCCTATTGACACATTATTCTCACTGTTTAGCTTCAGGGAAGCTTTCATGGCCACTAGGGCCATTTCAATGCTTGAGCTGTTTGGGGGCTATGTTCATCCATTTTTGGTGATTGAAAAGCCTATGTCTACTATTTTCGACCTTTTGAGTCTAATGGAAGAGATTTCAGAACCAATTGAAGTCATCTTCACTCGAAATTCTACATGCAAGTTTAAAGAGCCACTAGGGCCAATTGGGGAAAGTACTGCATAAGGCACAATTTCACTGTTTAATGCTTGGGAAAGAGCATGTTTAGCTAATTCCTATCTTCTGATTCTGCATTTATAGTTAGATATGTCTTTTGAGACACTCATATTCTTGTATTAGCCTTTGTAGCATTTTTAATACAAGAGGACAAGCCTAGTTGGAGAGGCTTGGTCCAGCAGATGTAGCCTAGAAGGGGTGAACTGCTTTATTATTTTGATGTCTTTATTTGTTGAAGATGATATGCTAAACAAAACTGATATAAAGTGTTAAACAACAAATATACATAACTTGCATACACACATAATCACCTATTCAGCTGCAGAAAGTTATTTGTCTTATTCCACAAGACATCAAACTTCAAGTATGTGTATGTCAAAGACTTCTAAGTGTTTACTTTGTTATTTCTTTAGGCAGAGCCTGTAGAGGGCCAGGTAGCCTCTGGAACTCATCCTCTCTTTAGATGTGACATGTCCAGTGAATGCCCCTACAATCTATCTCTGTATAAGAAAAAAGAAGTTTTCACCTTTTTAGAAGTCACTTGGAGTGTATAACTCACATTTGAAATTATGGAAAATGGATAACTTGCACCCTTAAACAAGTACATTCCATTTTCATATCATATGGTATTAGAGCTCGGGTTGAGCATTTGTTTGTGCAAAAGGTGTTAAAGCAGTGTAAGAGATTGACTGTCTTATTTGTTGCAAATGGTTGCTTGAATAAGAAGGGGTTTTTTGTTTGACATTTGGTTAAAGCTTGTCATTTGATTGAAATATTTGAGAACTCTTATTTGGAAGTTTCTTTTGTTTAATTGACCATTTACAAAATGTCAACTTGTTCCACAAGTGAAGTTTCCTCCTTCACAAAATTCTTCAATGATGACATGAAGAATGAGTTCATTAAGGTGACATGGTGCAGATTCTCATTGAGGATCAAAGAGAAAGTGTTAATCTTCATGCACAATTGTTGGCTATGAAGGATGAGAAGGAAATAATTCTCCAAATACTGCATTACATGGAGAAACAACTCCTTCAAGCTCAAGAAGCTTTGTCCAAGAAAATGCATGAGGATGAGGTAAATCATTCAAACTTGTCTTCAATTTCCTCAATTGAAAAGTGCGTTGGTTCTTTTGAGAAACATACCAGAGGCATAGGGTCCAAGTTGATGTCCAAAATGGGATATGAAGGAAAAGGATTGGGAAAACATGCATAGGGTATAGTTGACCCAATAATGGTTGAGGTAAGGCCTAAGAATTTGGGTCTTGGTTATGGACAATCTTATGGAGAAAGTTCCAAAGAAGCCATGAAGGCAATTGAAACAGTTCCTGGAAGGAGTTTCATTTCAAGTTCCCTACCTCAAGTTGGTAAAGATTGTATTCTTGGGGAATGCAATAGTTTGAAACATACCTTGCAAGAAGAAGGTGTGCATAAGCGTGCCCTTGAACAAGAGAACTGTGAAAGCTCTAAAACCATTGAAGGGATTGATGGTGTTCCAAAAGGAGCTTCTTCTTCATTTGATTCACCTCCTCATGAAGGCAATAAAGGTGAAAGAGAAAGGTATAAATCTGATTTCAGTCATATTTCCTTTGATCATGTAAAGCATGGTAAATTTCCACATAGATATGGGAAAATAATTGCATGTTCCTTTTTTGGTTTGGATAACCATAAAATTTCTAGATGTTGGAAGAGAATGGCCACATATAGGAAACTTTTGAAGGAAAGGAAGCAAGAAGCCAAAGTTCCATTGGACAAGGCAAATCATGCTGTCAAGAGGATGCACATGTGTTGCACCTACTGCCATAAGCAAGGACATACTGCTGAAAGGTGTTAGACTCTAAATCCAACAATGCTTCCACGAAAGTTGAAGAAATGGGAGAAAGAGTATGGCAAGAATGGGAAGGAATTTTCCATCATTGATATGTGTCAGGATGATACACATGTTGATATCGATGTGCAGTTAAGGGAAGCGCCTTTGAAATGGATTGTTAAGAAATGGTTAGAATTCTTATCCAATTAAAGTTGCATGTCTTTTGATTGAAAGAATTTCTCTGTTAAGGGAATGCAAGTTGCAGGATGGAAAAGTTGAGTATGAGACTCACTCTATCGCAGCGAAAGTTATATTCATTTCAGCTTTGAAAGTACATGTACATGTGATCGAGGATATTGTACTTTTGATTGTACTTAAGAGAAAGTTGAAAGATAAACTGCATGCATGAGAATGATATGCATAAGCATAGGGATCGTGATGATTTCCTTGTATTTTAAACATGTATGTGTGATTAACTTGAAGGGTTGATTACTTTATTTTTAACCATGCATGTAATGTAATATTGACTTGGAAAAAGTTAATTTGATCTCCAAGATTGTAAAGAGGAGAAATGATGAAGTGTTTCATCTTTGTAAAAGCCTTCTCATTTGGGAGGCAACTATTCTTCTGGAGCGGAGGTGTCATGGATGGGCATCACGACAGTTGGCAAGCCCACATGTTCAGAGGAATATTTCAGCTCATATATCAGCAAGTTTCATTGTTGGTTCCTACAATTTTAGATTTGTCTGGCAAAAGAACTTGGTCAGGATTCAACGAGTACTTGGCTTATGCAGCAAAACGTCGCCATGACAACAGTTGGCAAGGCAGGACATTTTGGCATCAGTATGCTCTTTTGGCTGAACGGAAGAGGATAGTTTTATTCCTCAAGTGTTGTACAATTCAGTTTAGAGATTCAGTAAGCTTTTGGGGACCAAAAGCCTTCTCATTTGGGAGGTGTGATCAGGAGCTCAGGACCAAGTGTCGTAAAATGGTAAAAAATGAAAGTGCTCAAAACTGGTTCAAACCTAAACAACCCGATATAGCGTGTCCTCCTGATTCTGACACCGCAAACAGTTCGAAAAACGGTCACCGTATGAGAAAGTTATGCCAAAAACAAAATCACCCAATGACTCTTAATTTTTGAATTTTTTTCAAAAAAATTAAAAAAAAATATTCTACAGAATATTCCTTTTTGGGCATCCAATCACACGTTTCCATGTGGCAAGCCCAGAGGCTTCCACGTGGCCCAGGGTGACATCAATATTTGGGCATATGTTTAAAATTTTGGTTAGGTTGTGAATCAAACCCACGACCTACCATATACAAACGCAGCGCCTTACCATTGCACCACGCAAGTGGAACTTGTTTATAGTGTGGGAAAAACACTTTATGAAGTTTAAAATTTCTTTTGGTCGGGCCCCAAGGGGGGCAGCCCCTAACGGCCAATCCCCCATACACGTTACCATCACCCAAAACTATGGGCCTAGACCCTTAATCGCCGGCACGAAATCCAATGCAAACCACCAGCCCGATTTTTGCAATCACATGCGGAATTTATTGGCCGTTAACTGACAGTCCAGTTGGCAGAAAGTTTGGTGGACCGCCAAATTTGGGCAGACCGCCATATTTGGCAGGCCTAACTGGCTCCAACTAAAGTTAACTCGAGTTGTCCAAGGGCAACTGACAGTTGGGAGTAAATGGCCATAACTTTGGCTGGGAAAGTCCGTTTTGGACGATTTTTTTTTTTTGGGTCTCTTCGACCTTTGGAAGCCATTGGCACAGGTTTCACAACCATCTGAGGTCGTTTGCAAGTGTTTTAGCTTCGTGGAAGTTCTAGGAGCCACTAGGGCCAAATCAGTTTGGGAGCTGCATTAGGAATTGTGCAGCCATTGAATGTGGAACAAAGGTTATTCTTGAAGTTTTTCAGCATTCTGAATCCATTTCTATAGCTCATTTTGCCTATTGACGCATTCTTTTCACTATTTAGCTTCATGGAAGCTTTCAGGGCCACCAGGGCCATTTAAGTGCTTGAGCTGTTTGGGGCTATGTTCATCTATTTTTGGTGATTCAAAAGCCTATGTCTACTATTTTCGACCTTCTAATTCTAATGGCAGAGGTTTTAGAACGATTTGAGGTCATATTCACCTCGAAATTCTCCATGCAAGTTTAAAGGGCAACCAGAGCCAATTGGCGAAAGTATTACATAAGGTACAATTTCACCGTTTAGTGCTTGGGAAAGAGCATGTTTAGCTAATTTCTATCTTCTGATTTTGTATTTACAGTCAGATATGTATTTTGAGACACCCATATTATTCTATTAGCCTTTGTATAATTTTTAATACAAGAGGACAAGCCTAGTTAGAGAGGCTTGGTTCAACAGATGTAGCCCAGAAGGGGTGAACTGCTTTATCATTTTGATGTCTTTATTTGTTGAAGATGATATGCTAAAGAAAATTGATATAAAGTGTTAAACAACAAATATACATAACTTGCATACACACATAATCACCTATTCAGTTGCAGAAAGTTATTTGTCTTATTCCGCAAGACATCAAACTTCAAGTATGTGTATGTCAAAGAATTCTAAGTGTTTACTTTGTTATTTCTTTAGGCAGAGCCTGTAGAGGGCTAGGTATCCTCTGGAACTCATCCTCTCTTTAGAGGTGACATGTCCAGTGAATGCCCCTACAATCTATCTTTGTATAAGAAATAATAAGTTTTCACCTTTTTAGAAGTCACTTGGAGTGTATAACTCACATTTGAAATTATGGAAAATGGATACCTTGCACGCTTAAACAAGTACATTCCATTTTCAGATCAGGTTTTCTTGATGTAATTAACCTGCACTCATGTGTCCCATCTCTCATCTTGTGGGCTGAAATGAGCCAACAATGCTTCCTTCATTTCTTCCCAAGTCAAGATCTCCTTAGCATCACCATGGGAAATCTGATCCACTCTTCACCTCCACCACATCTTGGAATCCTTCGTAAGGAATTTTGCAGCAACCTTCAACTTGGCCTCTTTCGGTGTAAGGTCAAACTATTGAAGGTATTGTTCCATATCCCATATAAATTCTCCAAGTGTTTTCACACTTCTCATTCCATCATATGAATCTGGTTCCTTAATCTTGATGTGGGAAGCTTTGCCAATTGAACCTTTCCCTAGTGCCTTTTTCAAAATCGTAATCTCATTGAGAGATTCATAAAGACTCTTCTATAAATTTGCGATCTCATCCATGGCTTGTGCCTTTTCAACTTCAATTTCTTTGACTTCATTCACGTTATGAACATATATCCATTCAAGATACTCATATCACATCTTGAGGTATGCATAACTTTATCCCTACTCACTAAAATTCTCCCTAAGTTCGACATTCTCTGCCTCAAGTGCATCTATATTCATGTTCAATACATGAATTTGATCCAAAATTTTGTTCATGAAAACTCCCTTGATGTTCATGATGGATTCACATATTACCTATGGATCGTCACTAGCGTTCACCGTCAATTTAGTTTAAGATTGTGTCATGAATATAAACTATCTAATTTTCAACCTGACCCTCACTTTGTTGCCTTGTCCCTGCCAAACTATGTCACACTACGACCAACTACTCAACTCTATGTCACCCACTTCCTTTGAAATAGGCTTTTATACCAAGTATCATGGCCCCATGTTGTGGCAACTTTCAGTCCACTTGTGAGTGATGTGCAGCACCAATGAGTTTTCACCTTTCTCAGTTATTCAACCCAACCTACACTTACTACTAACACTTCAATTTTATTATAGGTTTCTCCAATTATATATGCAACATAATTACATTAAATTCAATATGGGATAACCATAACATATACATAACAACAATGTGATATCATACATAAAACAACTATAAAGGGGCAGGGGAACTCCAAAGAATTTGCCCCAAATATTATATCAAACATCTGCAATAATATTTTACAAGTGTAAAATATTATTTACAAGTGTGTTGTAGTTGCCTCATTGCTTCTTCCATTTCTATGTTCTTTTCTTCTTAGTTATGTATAACACAAATACTAACTTCGTTAAATTTTTAGCTGTAGTTTGGCCCATAGGACTCAATGTCAAACCTATAACTCTGATAACACATGTAATGCATCTTATATTAACATTAATATATATATATATTTGTAATTAGCATTTTATAGGGAAATTTGCAACAAAAATACTAACATTTTCAATATTTTTCAAGAGTTTTGTACAATGTATCTTGATTTTCATGTTTACTTATTGGATACCCATAACATACATTCTCTTTTTCATAATCATTAATATGTTTTTCATGTGCTTTTGTTACCCTTAACCGCTTGGGTAACCTTTACTATCGAGGTGAAGTGATTCTTTAATATTCAATCCAACCACACCCTAAACCTTCTGGTACATCTATACCCTTATTATATAGTTTTGTTGCATATCACATGGGAACAAAGGAAATCCCGCTCCAACATACATAGCCGGACTTCAGATCTTATAGAACTGAATCCATATATCGCTGAGTCCGCCACCTTAAGCGCTATTACATAGCGCCACTCCAATCGCCGATCTCCAATAGCGATCGCACAGGTCTCCGGTCACTGACCCTTCCCTTCCCCGATTGACCAATACCCAATCATTGATCGGGCCATCACTCATCGGTGATATCACAGTTGCTCATTCTATGCCAACCTTACTCCTCCCATACGATTTAACGATCCAATCATGACTGTTAATCTCCTTTCGATCTGATGGTTGCGAATCAATCACATATCGATATCACTCATAAAAATTCACCAATGAGATGAAGGATCTAGACCGTTGATCTTTAAGATCCAATGGCCCTGGATATTATTGCTTGTTTCCTCTTTAACTTAGTCTCGATTGCCTATTTGGGGAATTTATACGTTAAACTCAGTTCTGCCACATTCCATCAAGCATGCATAAATTTCTTAAATATCTCTAGATCGCCATCACGCCTAATGATCGATCAACATGCATACAATTTTGGGATTTTAACCCATGGCACACACTCACACACACACACACTCACATACACACACATATATATATATCAGAATCGAAAGAAACATAACACGCAAACATAGAGAGATCCACACAATACCTATCGGTTATATTAATAAAACATGATTACTACTAAGGCATTTCAGCCTTAGAAAAGAGTCTCTCTCGACTACATTGCAAGTATATCACTTTGTCTCTCTTCCCTCTTCTTGAACGCGCAGGTTCATTTTATATAAGAGAACATTGTTGGATTATTATATCAGATCATGGAAAGGATCCGATCATATCCTCTAACAAAAGCCCCAAATCTCTCATACTTGAATGCATGCATATAGACATGGCAGATTACATTAGTAAGTCTCCTTGAGACTTTTATCCATCTTTTTCCCATCTTTAAATCTGTTTTAAAACATATTTTTCCTTGTTTTGGTCCCCTGGTCCACGTCTTTATCCTTTTTCGCTTTGGATTCCTCCCTTTGACTAAGGGTACCCAATGCTCCTGCAGCAGACTGCCGAGGCACAAAGGATATTTTGTTAGAGTACTAGCTATTGCAGAGGTTGTTGCAAAGGAGCTCATGAAGATAGAAGAAAAGAAGATGACTACTAATAGTCATAGCAGAGGTTCAGAGAGAAGGCACGTAGAAGATATAAGAAAGAGGATGCCAAAGAAAATGGCAAGAAAATGAGTCAAGAAGAAATTGACAAAGAGGTTGCTGAATTAAAGCAACAACTCAATGCATTAAGGAGAATGCTTGAGGAAAGCCAGAGACTAGGTTGGGTCTTGACTAAGAAACCAGTAGAATGGCATGAGATGCAGAGAAGGCTACAACAAAAGGAAGTGAAGTGGTTAAAGGGAAAACTCAAGGAAGTTGAGTTAGAAATGGAAGAATCCATTTGTGAACTAGAACAAGGAGAATTTCTGGGAGAAAGTGAAGATGAAGACTTGAAGACTGAAACTTCAAGTGGGGCCAAGGGGTCTAATGATTTTAAATCTGACAATTTTTGTATGTTTGCAGGTGAAGGACAATTGGCTGATATTGTCATGAAGAAGGAAAAATACCAGCAGAATCAAAATTCTGTTCTGGAAGAAGATGAGGTAAATAGATCTCATATACAGCTGGTGGAAGATGTCAAGAAACTAAGTGAAGGGATTGAGGAGATTGAAGAAGAGACCATCAAAGAATTTCTGAATCATATGAATGATTTAGAACATCAAGGAGATATGATGGCTGAACAACCAAGTGAGACCATAGGGTCTTATATTTTTAAAACTAATAGTTTGTGTATGATGGTAGATATTGTAGGAGAAAAGAAGCCATCTAAAGATATCTTCAGAGGAGATAAATAGCAAGGGACTAAAGGCAAACTTGAGGAAGAGACTATGTTAACTAAAAACATAGTAAAGGATCATCAATCCATTATGATGATAGACACGGTTGAAATAGCCATGGGAGCTGTTCAGACAGTGAGTGAAGAAGAAGAACATCTACTGAAAGATGCTAAGGAAGAAGAAGTCTATGGGAAAGACTTAGAAAAAGGAGAAATGACATTTGATGATCTATCCATAACAAAGGAAGGTATAGAGAATTGTGTAAAATTTCCAAGTTCTACTCCAATTGAAGTTATTGAATTATATAGAGAATTAGATTTTTAGAGAAGGGAGTTGGAAAAACAAATAATAGACGTTCAAGAGAGATTGTTGAAAAAGAAAGACAAAAACATTGTCAGAAATGAAAATCATAAAAAAGAAGATAGATGTGGAAATTCAGCAGATTGACACTACAGAAGGAGGATTTCACTACAATGGACAAGAGAAAGAAGGAATCATTAGAATAAATGGTGTGGAAAAGAGACTAATGGACAGTCTCATGAATTTTGCTGAGAATTCGAATCAACATACTGATATGATGACAGAGGAAGAGGAAATAGAGCAACAAACTAAAATGTTGGCAAAGAAAGAAGAAGCACCAAGGCCTCATGTTTTTATTTTTTATAAGTGTTTTGTGAATGCAGGTTTTGTTGCAATTGCTGGAGGAGATTTGGCACAGGTGAGCAACCAAGTAAAGATGAAAGAAGAATACTTCATGGAAGAATTCAATCCATGGAACAAAAATGTTAAATTGCTGGAAAGAATGTTGAATAGTCATGATTTAATCATGAAAGAGGGTAAGGATGATAGGGAGGCAGTCAGTAAAACAAGTAAACCAAATAATGAAGCAAGTAAAAGAGAAGATAGCATAGGAGTCACAACAACTGTTGAAGCAAGAGCAATCAAACCAAAAGTTGGAGCAAGCAAATAAAAATTCAGCATAGAAAATAGCAACAGTAACCTGAAATAAAGAGAAAGAGACAGAAATACAAAACAGAAAATGGACCAGTTCAAAGATATGTTGGACATAGAAATCGAAGAAATATGGCAGTAGATGATGAAGAAATTCAAATGGAAGAAAATGGTAACAGCAGCAAGCAAGATCAATTAGAAGTTGAACCTGGTTGACAGGAAGAAGAAAATGGAGCAAAAGACAGCAGAACTGTAGCAGCAACAAAAGAATAAAGCATCTTGACAGTTACAGAACAAAGTATGGGATCCAGGAAGACCAAGACCAGAAGATACATGATCAAGAGATCAAGAATATATTCTACTTTGGGATTCTGACGCAATAGCATTCAGCCCAAGGAAAATCATTGTAAATAATAGACATAAGGGGTCATGCATTTTAGGGAAAATGGTTCCTAAGTCTCAATTCAATTTAATATTTAGGGTTTTGAGTGTGATTTTATTATATAATGGGAGAATATGTAAATGCTCTCAAAATAAATGAGAACATGAGTGGTAGAATTCAAATCTAACTCTCTAGGAGCGGGAGATAGTTTTTAGGAATCAATTAGAATAGATATGGACCATTGAGCTGATAAGGAGACTTCTCTGTTTTAAAATAGAGAAAAGAGGAAATAAAGTCTCAAGGAGGCTTTTCTGCCATGTATGGGTGCATGTAGAGCTTTAGGTTTTTGTTAGAGGATTGATTGGACCTTCAACAATCCGATCCAATGTTTCCATATATATATGTATGTAAGCCTATGGGTAGGGTAGGAGGCCAAGAATAGTAGAAATCAAGCCTGTGGATGTGTTGTGAGAAAGACCAAGGAGTCTCAATGAAATCTATGTTTTACATTAATACATATGTAGAGTTATTTCTGAATGTCCCAAAGGAATGTGAATTGTTATTTTTAAGTATTGTTTTATGAACTCGTAGGTTTTGTTACATGAAGTGTGCAGGTAGAGTTCTGCAGAACACACAAAGGTGACATGGAGGACTGTTTGAGTAGAACAACGAAGTGAATTGGGTAGAATAGAACCCAAATGGAATGTAGAGAAAGGAGAATGATTCAGGAGAATCGAAGGGATCATTGAATCCAATTGGAACATCAGAGTAGCATAGTAGAAGCAGTGAAGACCGAAACCTTTAAAGAAGAAAATCACCGAGAAATTGAAGAAACAGTGTAAAATTTCTAAGTAAAAGGAGTTGCGGAGAAGATCAAGTGATGCTCAACAGCGGTTGGATTATTTAGATCAATGGCTGAGATCAAATCGCAGCAGTGGAAGACCCTTTAAAGTTATTGGGATAAACCTTGGAATTTTGCAAAGAGTGAGAGTGATAAATCATGGACCGTTGGATCATGGCTAGGTCAATGGTCATGATTAAATCGCATATTGGCGATCAGAGGTGCCAAGGGTCAGCAGTTTAGTGAAGTCGCGATATCACCGATAGTGATATCAGTGATCGACATTGGATTCATATTGGTGGTTGGAAGGTCGGCTATCAGAGAGCGCAAAGGCAACATAGAGGAGGCAGACCCGATGAGGATATGAATGGTAATTTATAATATTTGAAATTTGTAAGGAGCAGATTTCCTTTGTATTTCCATATGTTTAGTATTTCGATAGTTATATGGCGCGGCCCTTTTTAACACGAAAGCATGTTTAGTCGATCTGATAGTCATATCGGAGTCGGAGGAGGGGTGATAGCATATATATGTATAACCATGTTGAACATGTGATGGCCGACTACGATGAGGTATAGCCTCGAAAACTCTGCCAAAGCTGTACGGTAGGCATGAAAAGGTAAGAAGTGCAGGCTTTTCCTTTGTAATTGGAATTAAGAGGAAAATAGCACCGATAGTGGTTTATGTGCTTTATATATATATACATGTGTGTGTGTGTGTGTGTGTGTGTGTATATGTGATCCCATGTTATAAGGGGAAGCACATATATATATGCGTGGAAGAAAGGTTCTGAAGGGTTTAAGACCCGATGAAATATGTTAAAAGGGAGTATTCATGAAAAGGGATGATGAATGTTAAAAGGGTGTTTTGAGTCCTGATAAAGGAAGAAAGCGGGGTGATTGAAGTTCCAATTCAAAGAAACTTATAAGAGGGCTACTTGGCCATTTATGGTCTGAAGATTTAACTCCTTTGTTGAGTTAAATATCCTGAGACAGTTGGGGATGCATTACATTGATAAATGCATACTGTGGGTATGTGTGAGTGGTAACCCTAGCATCGGTTTTGGCTAAGGATGGTTTATGCCGGGAGTAGCCCTACACCAATTTACCCCCACTTTGGTGGCTCAATCTTTCATGGACCAGCTCTTCAAACTGCATGGCATGCCCACTTCCATTGTGTCTGATCATGACCCGATCTTCACCAGTAACGTTTGGCAATAACTTTTCAAGATACAAGGCACCCAACTCCAACTAATTACTTCCTAACATCCCCAAACTGATGGTCAAACTGAAGCAGTCAATAAATGTTTGGAGACCTACCTCAGGCGCTTCACTTCAGAAAAGCAACATCAATAGGTATAGTGGTTACCTCTAGCTGAATGGTGGTATAATACTAACTATCATGCTGCCACCAAGATGACACCATATGAAGCAGTGTATTGTCAACTCCACCCTTCACCTACTTCTTATATCCTTGGATGCTCTAAGGTGAAAGGAGTGGATCAACTCCTATAGAACCGTTCAACCATGCTAGCCCATCTCAAAGATAGTCTCCATCATGCTTAGAATCGCATGAAGCAACAAGCATACCAACATTGTTCAGAGCGCACATTTCAAGAAGGGGATCAGGTATTCTTGAGGATGAAACCATACAAACAAACATCACTCAAAGACAATGGCCATCAGAAATTATCTCCAAAATTCTACAGACCTTTTCAAATACTTCAACTCATTAGAGAAGTAGCCTACAAGCTATCCTTTCCACCAGCTACAAAAATCCATCATGTCTTCCATGTATCATGCCTCAAGAAAGTGGTGGGGAACAATTATGGAATTAAAATCAGTCTACCTGAATTGGATGGAGAAGGTTCACTCTGGCTCCAACCTGAACAGGTCCTCGACACGCGAGAATAACATCTACACGACTGCACAATCAAGGAAGTCCTCATCAAGTGGAAAGACAACTCTCTGGAAGATGCAACCTAGGAACCAACCACTATTCTTCAGCGATTTCCGCATCTTCGACATTGAGGACAAGGTTATTTTTATGGGGGAGGGCATGTTAGGGTCTAACCCTAACCATCTTATTTATGTAATAGGGTTGAGTCATTGTTATAGTTAGTTAAAGAGTCAATAAAGCCCATATTAATATTTGTAAGTGGCTGACCCACATTTAAACAAAGGGACCACAGTTAGTTGCAAATGGGCCATGGCATTAGATAGATGGTATTAAGAGAACCATGGTACTGACCCATGGTATTGCATGTATGAATCCTATATAAAGGATAGATACTCCCCTTTGAGGAGTGTTATGCCTTATTTTATAATCGAGCTCTGCTCTATTGGAGGTTACTCCATCGAAGAGGCAAGTGAACATTGCTTTCATCTCTAAATAATAAAATACTTGATGTTATTTCTCATTTTGTTCTGTGTTCTCTGTTGTATTTCTTCGTATATTTGGTATTTTGGCATCTTCTCACAGGTCAAGAGCATAACATAATGCCCAAGTTGAAGGGAACCCAATTGTGCTAAAAAGTAAAAGTGGAGGTGGGATATTAAAGGATGGAGTCTAAATACTGAAATGGGATAAACTAAGCTTCGGATGATCGTTTTGTGGTTGCAGGTTTATCGATGTCATTAACAACAAATTTTAAAACAAAATTTGAACTTTTAGTGTGTGCTCCTATGCAAACACAAATCTATAGAATATAGAATTTCCTTTTATTATGATCATGTGGTTGACTTTCATCCATGTTCAGTGAATACTCTACATCAATACACACTTTTTTGTAGCAAGACACATATATTTGAGATATATTTCTTTACCCTCATTACTTTATTTTAATGCATTGTTTAAACCAACTGGTCTAGAAATTAGTTTTTATCAGTTGTAAAGTTATGATTACATATACCCGAACCAAAACAGAGATGATGACAGACTATCCAACCCAAAATTGGACCTGGCACCAAACTGCTGGAAACTCACTAAAGTAAAATACAGACAATGACATGAACTCTTTCAAGGAATATTCCCATTATGGCATTTATCACACAGATATCATGACAACTGAAAATGTATACCATCTTGACATATGTTTATGGTATTTTTTCCACTACACTGATACCAAAACAACCTTCAAGGATTTTTATTTTGACACTTTATGTATTTTGAGAATGTACTCTTATCCCTCTTATATAAAGGGATCACTTTTATAGGTCTTTTTTTCTAGCATTTTGAAGAACATAAGGGGGGGGGGCTATACCAGAAAAATACTATGCATGACATATAGATTCTGCTATATGTAATTTTATATCTTAATAACATTACAACTTGTGTTGTTCGGAAAAAATATACACACACATTTGAAAATGGAACAAAACTTGATTGGATGACCTATAATGGACGTGGGACTGACCTACAGGGATCTACATTCTAATTTAATTAGAGCCAGCTTTTCGATATTTTATTAAGTGACCTTAAATACAAGAAGGTTGGGCCAACCTACAAGATCACTTGGTGAGTCCACATGGTTCAAAAGCCTATTCGTTTTCCAAGGAAATATAGAACATCAGTGAGATATTTACCTACGGTTTATTTGGAAATATAATCACTATGGACTTGCTTGTCCATGTGGAGGAGATTGGGGGTTGCTTATGCAAAATTTAAAAGAAATGAATAGTATCTTGGTTTTCATCATCAAAAGGTTTAATTAGTAAGAGACCTTTTTTTCCCTCTTTCTCTTTTCATTTATATCAAAAATTGAGTCTCCTAGGTTAACAAGGGTAGGAGACCTCCATTTAGCTCTCCTATCTTTTTTTCCCTAGATTCATGATTGACAAGGTGAAAGACCTTCATTTAGCTCCCTTAGTGCACAACATTTTATTGTGAATCTCATGTATCATCTCTCTTGGTAACTTTTCCCACTCAATCCATATGCCCAAAATTTCATTGCTAAGCTAAGGCATTGATCATTCATTCTCTATCACCTTATACCTTTTGCAAGTCATTGATGTTGTTTTGCTATGGTTCCACTCTCTAACGAATCTTATGGTTGTGAATGTTTGGGGACATTTCCATTGAGCTCAAACTCTAATCACCCTAAAGAATCCTAGTAATCATATCTACCACCTAAACCCAAATTCATCAGATCCTTTGATCCATGGAGTGTGAAGTAGATGCATTGGAGAGTTGTTCACTTGGCTTGATTGGTACATTAGGTTACTATGATCTACAAGGATAATTTTCCTTCATCCATAGGAAAGTTGGCCAAAAGAAA
>APFE031188303.1:0-30293 GCA_000404065.3 Pinus taeda
CTATAGTATTCCAAGGCAAACAATCTCATGGGTACATATCTTGGGAGCCTGTAGGGACAAAGCTCACAACCATAGATCCTAATGACAGTGTGATTTTGGTATAGATACCAATCACCTATTTTATAATTCTTAGATAGCTGCAATATTTTCTGCATGTCATATGACAATCTAGGAGGAGGAATTCTTTTTAAGAGACATGAGACTGGATAAACAAATTGGTCAATGAACTCACTGTAAGAATATGGAGAGTTCTGGACTTGATGAAAAAATGATGACCAAAAGATAACAGACCTCCTTTCACCCTGTGAATCCAGCTTTTTAATGGGGCATTGGAAACAATCTGACTGATAGTACATGAACAGATGATAGATATATGATGAATATTTGAACACTGCCTCCCTGTCCAGCTTTGGTAGTTGGTCATGTATTTTATTGGCAATGAACTTGGCATAATTGTACTTGACAGTAGGGGGCTTTCCAAGGCTATATGCGAACAAAAGGACCAACACTGTTTCATCAATATGCTCGCTTGTTTTGAAGCCTAGCACAGAGGATATCATTTCTACAAGCAGCTTACCTACCTCATTGAAATTGACATATAGGAAAGGAGGTGGCCGTGTAGGTTGGCGGTCTGCTCTCATGAATGTCTTGGCAATTCTGGAAATCTCAGTGCTGGATAGTTTGGGGCCTTCATCCAGCAGGTATTTCATGGAGAAAGGGATGAATAGTTGAGTCTGTTTGAAATTGAGCATCTGATTGATGGAATCAGGAGTAATATGAAAGAGTATGCTCCCAGATGGAGACTTGAAAGCTCTCAGGCTTGGATCATAATTTTCAGCAAAGAGGTGAATTATCTCAAGGAAAATGTTTACAGAGGACAAGAAATAGATGGACAAGTTTGACTCCCAAATGCCATACATGTCACTGTTGTTTAAGTAACTATTTCTCAGCTAGCAGAAGGTCTGCAAGTGGTTTCTGTCTCCCACCAAATCCTGAATTAGATAATCCCTGTCTACTAAAGGCAGCTTTTCAAGCTCCTTGTTAGGTGCATTGATAGGAACAACATTTAAAGCAGCTGGAGCGGCCATATCGAAATCTTTTCTGTGCTAGTACTTGAAACCAAGATTTTAGTGCAACTATTGCAGACTACAAACTGAATTTGTATTTGGTAGTGGCTTTTGTTGTTTTTTTAAAGTGCGTCAAAGGAGAAATCACAGAGTCTTAACAGACCTTATCTTGGTTGACAAACTTGTGGGGCAACTGCAGGGCAAATAGAACTTTCTTTGAGCTGAGTAGGTAGACTTTTGCAAAAAGAAATCTGGTGAGAGTGGTTGGTGAATAACTGTGTGAACCTCTGTCGGCAGCACGGGCTCTTAAAACCAATTTGTCAAGTAAATTTTACAGATGGGCGCGGTTTACTGAGCTTTGTGGGAGGAGGAGGCTAACCAGATAATTTAGACAACACTTAGGTGCATAATTGGCTCAGTGTGGGAGTTTGCAGAATTTTATGCAGGTAAAAATGGACAAAATGGTGTAAACAGGGGTGAAAAAGGTTGACTATGGGCAAATACCTGGTTTTCATGGCACCGAGGGTGTTGAGCTAGTACATTGGTGAGAAATTGAGTTGAATTTGCAGGCGGTAGCAGCTTGGACGGCTAAATTCCAGTTTGGGCAGCAAATCGACGTAAATGGCATGCACAGCGCTCCCAAAATAACCAATGAAAATGACACAAAACAGTCTATTTGCGTTGTTTTATGCAAATTTGGGATTTTTTGGCGCTTTTTTGTGATGACGTCAGCATGACATCATCGGCGGGTCCCGAGTATGGCAGGATGACGTGGACTTCTGACGTGGGTGGTGAGGTGGCACAGCACACAACGGCAGGGTGTGGACGCGGGCGGATTAGGTGGCAATGGCACGGCGGCAGGGCGCGGACACGGCGGTGATGTCACAGATGACGTGGTGTTGACATCAAGGGGCAGAGGGTGGTATCTGGTTTCCTCCCTGCACCACCTTTCGGCATAAGCAGTATCGGAGGAGAGGCCTCCGAACACACTGGGAAGGCGACGCATGGTGGGGGTATGGCGGTGAAACCGCCAATCCCCCAGACGCTAAACATCTGTCGGCTTGTGAGTGAAAATGACCGCCCACCCTTGGATCCGGGGGGCCAACCATTGGATGGTTGGCGGGGGTTACGGGGTGGCAGAAGATTAACTGTGGAGCCCGCCGGGTTATACAATAATAATAAAAATAAAATATGAGCGGGGGGTGGGTTTTAAACTTTGGTTTAACAAGGGTTATGTGAATACCTCTGTTTTATGTTTAATTCAACATATAAATAAACATTTAAATGTTAGCGCGGAGGGGAAAAATGGGGTTTGTGAGCGGGCAACCCTATGGAGATTAATGTCAACCAAAGTTTAGTTGATTCCATAGTGTTTAGAAGGGGGGAAGGTTAATATTAGTCCCAGATGGACTAAATATTTCCCAATACTGACTTATATAGCTATATTGCTATGGGGGTGGGGTATTAAATAGATTTTTGGGATTTTATATAGTTTTTTGTAGAACTAGGGAAGGGAAGCAATGTTAAGGAGCTAAATAATAAAATTAGCTGTTAATATGACTTTGTGAGGTGAAAATGCAGGGGAAAATGCTAAGCTTATGACATGAAACTTAGACACAGAAGAGGAATGGAATTTAGAAAGATGATTTTTACACAAGAAATGTGGCTTCTTTTCCTTTAGTCAACTGAGAATTTGACTTGGGACTGGTACTGGAATGAAATGAGACAAGACTATTGGGTAGATCCCAAGGTCTTTGGGGAGTATTAGTAAATGATCTTTGGGGGATAAGGGAAATTAGTCATGCTTCCATTACTGTACTATCAGGCCATTGCCATGGTGTCAATGCCATGAATGAAATGAGTCCTTCTTGACAAGCCAAATAATGATCACACACTTGCTTCTACAACCTCAAACTACTTACCCAGCCTAACAATCCTAACATTTTTTTCTTCACTTTAGCTGGGTGCACTTAGATTAGCAAACCCTGATTATCCTCTTTTCTTTTGACTACCCTCCTATCAAAATCTACCCTTATCTCTTCCAAGGGCCCAGATTAAGCAGTTGGACTCCTTCATTTCTCTACCTAGCTAGTCATCTTCCAAGCTTGAGTTGTTTGGACAGGAATCATTCTCTATTCTGGAACAAATAATTTAAACATGGCATGGTCTAGATTGAACTATTGGGCCATCCATCAAGTATGATTAGCAACAGTATTTGCACATTGTGATGCTGATAATAAGATAGTAGTGGCATTTTGACTGGCCACTTTCCTGGTCTTTGATTTGGGGTTCATTTTCACTATTCTTTTTAACCAATTGATTTTCTTGCCTTTTGATTATTCTTTTAAGGCATACCCTCTTTTCATCTTTTAATTTTCCTAGCCTGTATACAAAATATGGAACCTTTGCAAGATGCAATGATGAGCATATTTAGCCTTTCCACTATCAATCATGAAAAATGAAACCTATTGGTATAGGAACCTAACATATAGTTTTTGTAGCTTTGTCCATAGAACAGTGGTTGTTTTCTCTTACACAATGTTAAATAAAACATCATCTACCAAACACAATTGTATGCCGCTTAGTGCTCTATCATTGATGTCACTCCATTCATCATCTGTCATGGCCAAAGGTTGTTTGGATTTTCCCAAAAGTGCCTTTGCCACGCCTTGTTGCACGAGTAAATATTGCATCTTGACTTTCTAGATTTCGAAGTTATTCCTCCCATTAAACTTTTTTATCTCAAATCGAGCACTTTGAGTTTTTGCCATGTTTGATTTAATTTCTTCTCTATGGATCCTTAACAAATTTCAAACAACAAACAAACTACTCTCCTAGTGATTTTAATTTTCTATTTACCTTAGTTTGCGCATAAATTTGCACCAGCTCATGCATAGCGAATCCTCCAATTCATGCGCTGTGGTTCCTTCAATTCACATACTAAAAAATGATACTTGTCTCCAGCTCACGGCGCTTTCTAGTATACTTCAAACCTTCAGCTACCTCTTCTAAAGTTAGGTTTTTAGGGCCTTTTATGATGATTTTTCACTTATGCTAAGGGAAATAGAATCAACAACTCTAGCCAATATCTGTTAAAGTCAATCATAGCGGAAAACAATATAAATTCACACACAGCATAAAACATGAGACAACATTTAAGGTGGTTCACCCAACCAATCTGGGCTATGTCCATGAAACATAGGTATCATCTTATCAATTATTCAACAAGAGATTACAACAGCAGATTTCCTCTTCCTCACACCTCGCATATCCATTTGCCTCTATAGGCTTTACAATTTATAGATGTATAGAAGAAACTGAATAATAAATTCTATCACAACAAAATAAGATAGAATATATCCTCATCAAGATTTTATGCAATTAGTTTAGGAACAAATCCTATTGTTGGCATTATCCATGAGATTTTAGCCAAATTAATATATACAAAATCTCAACAATATCCATATAGATGCACTAGAAGTAGAAGATAGTATAGGTTCTTCAGGAAATTTGAGTGCTAAATCTAAAAGAGAAAGGAAGAATAAAGCTAAGAAAGAGGTTGGTTCTTCAAGGGAACCAAAGGAAGAGGATCAAAAAATGATGAAATTACTAGAACACTGAGAAATTTGTCCAACATATTTCTAGAATGGAAACTAAACCCATACAAACACAACAAAATATAAAGAGGCCATCTAGACCTTATAGGATACCATTTCAACCTCATATTTTACAAAGAGATAGAACCAATACAGACCAACAAATCCAACCTTCTATAATGATTGATGACCAAGATATTGAAGAAGTGGTACAAACTATAGATGATATAAATTGTTTGGTTGTTCAGTCTTTTGAAGGTAATATTATTATTGTAAGCCAAAATTAATTTATAATCCAAAATGATGTATGACAAGATAAAACTTCCAAAATCATCATCTTCACAACAGTAGTCCCTGACGCAAGAGCAATCAAAAGTAGAAAAATATTCTTCTTCTTTTACCATAGACAAGGAATTAGAAAAGGTTAAAGTTCAAATTCCTTTGTCATAATTGACAAGAAGCCTAGTTCATCAGCAACAAGTGTCTAGATGGATTCATCGTTCATGTGTCGACGTTGAGGGGATGTAACCAATTTACAAGTAACAATGCATTATCATGATCTTTATACTTTTGATCCAAAGGTATAATGTTGGGGTTTAATCAAAGATTTTGTAGTAATTCTAGCTCAAATCCATGTGAAAAGTATAATGATGGATATTGTAGTAACAAACATTCCTATCAAGTTTGGTATGTTATTGTCAAGAGCATTGTGTGCTAAGCTTGGAGAAAGTTTGCAAATGGACATGACTTATGCCACCATTCCAATTTTTGGGGGAGAATATTTGAAAATGTAGAGAGAATTTAGATTTGTAAATACAGTGTGTGATGCAAGACAAGTAGTAAATCAACATATTTATGTCATTGATTAGGATTTAGGGTGTTTCATTTTGGTAGTAGATAATGAATGTAATTTATAGAATAAATTTTAGGAATATGTAAAAATATTGAATCAGCAAATAATTATCTTTGGAAAATGTATTTTGATGGAGTTACATCAAGAGATGGATCATGGGTAGGGGTTGTTTTCATTTCACCTACACAAGAATTTATTAGTCATGCTTTTAAATTGGAATTTGAAATGACTAATAATGTTGCAGGATGTGAGGCATTAATTTGAGGCCTTGAAATAGCTCAGAGAAATTAAAATTTAGAGATTGGTTGTTTTTCGAGATTTAGAATTTGTTGTTAGATAGGTCAGAAACTCTTCCCAAACTAAAAATCCTAGATTGAAATCTTATAGAGATGAATTGTGGGACTGCATTGAAAATTATTTTGAAACATTTAATGTTTTAGCAATACCCAAAGAGGAGAATGTAGTCGTTGATTCATTAATAGTTTCTGCAAGCACATTTAAAGTTCCTAGCACTTTTCAGTTGCAATGTCAAATTGAGGTAACACATGAGCCTTCTATTCTAGATAATTTGAAGCACTAGGAAAGCTTTGAAGCTGATGAATAGATTAAGAGATTTTTAGAAGTAATTATAAAATTTTCATCCCTACAAATTGATCAAGAACTTGATGAAAATGAACAATGTGATGATGTAGATCAGAGTGAAAAATTGAAAGATCAGATTGTTGATCATGATATATTTCAATTGTCAAATAATTATATTCCAAAGGGTTTGGTTCCCTTGGAAAAACTATTTTATCATAATGATATTCCTACTTATGTGACAGTAAAGCCTCAATAGGAGGATGTTGAATAATGTAATAATGGAGAAGATCATGATGTTAAAAACATTAAACTTTCAACATTACTAAACCAAGAAGCTAAGGAGAAATATTTGAGTTTGTTTAAATAATATATTGATGTCTTTGCAAGGAAGTATGAAGACTTGAAAACATATAACACTTCCATCATTTAGCATAAGATCCCATTGAAACCAGATATAAATCCATTGAGATATAGGTTGAGGTATGTGAATCCAATTCTTTTACCAATAATTTAAAAGGAGGTAAAAAAATTGTTAAATGTTAAGATAATTATTCCTTTGAGGTATTTTGACTAGATTGTGAATCTAGTACCTCTTAGAAAACAAATAGAGAGATAAGATTATGTGTAGATTTATGGAATTTAAATAAAGCATCTTTGAAACATACTTGTCCGGTGCCAAAGATGGATTATCTTCTCCAGAAGGTTACAGGGTTAGAATGGATTTCAATGTTGGATGGGTTCTCAAGATATAACTAGATAGTAGTGAATAATGAAGATCAGAGAAAGGTAACATTCACTACACCTTGCAGGACAATTATGTATGCTAAAATTCCATTTGGATTGATGAATGTAGGAGATACCTTTCAGAGGGCCATGGATTTGGAATTTGTGGGAGAGGTACATAAATTCATGGTTATTCATTTGGATGACTTTATTGTCTTTTCCAAGTCAAATTCTCAACTCCTAAAACACTTAAGACAAATTTTACAAAAATACAAGAGTTATTGGATTTCACTTAATCCCAAAAAGTCAATGTTTTCCATGCAAGAGGGAAAACTTCTTGGTCATATTGTTTCCAAGGATGGAGTGAAGATTGGTACACAAAGAGTATCATAATTTCAACTAATCAACTTAACTCAAAATAAGAAAGGGATATAGTCTTTTCTAGGCATAATTAAGTTTCCAAGAAGATCCATTCCAGACTATACATAAATTATTAAGGACATAACAAATATTTTTAAGAAAGATCAAGAGGTAAAATGGAATGTTCATTCTAGGTTATCATTTTCACAAATTAAAAAGGCTCTTATGGAAGCTCTAATATTTGAAAATCCAGATTATACAAAACCACTTATGATCAGAAATTGATCCAAAACCTTAACCACAGTTAAGTATAAAGGTTGCAGTTCGCATGACCGCTGGTTAAAATGTTAAATTTGGCTTTTAACATGAATTAGTGTTAAAAGGTTTATATTGGCCTTAAGCGCTAAAACCTTAGTTAAGCACTAAAACATTTGTTAAGCGCAAAAACCTTCATAAAGCGCCTTTTCTTTAAATTATAAATTAAGCAAGTGGGCAGTATTCGGCCAAGCAGTAAACGGTATATCACACGGGTGAAAGGATGGAAGTAGTAATATACCAAGAGCATGTGATTCCACTCAAGAGTCAACACGTAGCACAGAAAAACTTATTTTCTCGTGTGCCCTCGGTTAGATATCATCCGTACATGAAATCTACACGAGATTGAGTGACGTCTGTTGGATTGAGCAGGGTCACATCAACAGCGTAGATCATATGTGAAGGTTGGCCAACAGATGACGCGACAGCCATTGGATGGATGAGGATAGATCAATGGTTAAGAGTTAACCCAATCGCAATCCCTATGGAGGATTATCCCTAACTGCCAGATATACATGCAATAAGGACTTATCCTTCATGAATGCACCCAATGGTTACAACAATAGTTACTTCTAATGGTTAGCCTGACGGATTGGCTAAAGTTTAGGGGGTTTGCTAAGTTTAGTTGGAGTCAGGTGCGGTTGATAATGTTGGTGGAGTTACCACATAAAATAACTCACAGAGTAGAGTTATACGGAAAAACAAAGAGAAATAGAGGAAGAGCCTAAGAGTTAGAGAAACTTAGAGAGAGTGAAAAAAGAGGCTCGCTAGACTAAATAGAGCCTTTGGAAGCTAATGGAATGATCCATAGAAGTTGAAGAAGTCATCTTCATGGAGAATTCCATCCAAGAAGATTGATTCTGGAGTTCAGAGCCACCAAAGGTTGGAGGCAGGAGCAGGAGCTACTAGAGCTCATTCTTAGTTATCCAATAGTCAATTCTGACTGTAATGAGCTTTTTGAATCCATTTCAGGGATTTGTAGAAGCATTTGAAGACTTATAAGGGCCATGTTTCTATAGGGAAGTTTTAGGCAGCAAATGATCAAATTATTAGTCTGTTGTAGGTGTTTGATAGGTTGTTGAAGATAAAAAAAAATAATTCCCAAAACAGTTGAAGAATTCTGAGGGAGTTAGTGCCATTCAGAAGCTCAAGTCATCTTAGTGCATTGATTGAAGGAATCAAGTCCAAGGAAGCCTAGATCTGTTTGTAGAGTGAGGACAACCAAGGATATAGATGGTGTTCTAAGCCCATTGGTTCAGTTCAATAAGCTTTGGAGTTAAGTGTGTAACTTGTAAAAGAAGCTTTACCATAATCCCAAAGAACCAAGTTAAGTTGACAAGAGCTCAAGGAGATGTAGCCCATGATATTAGGGTGAACTCCTAGATTATATTGTTGTTATGTGTGTGTTTCTTATTTGTTGTATTATATTACTGATATATGTGTTTTATATCCATAGAAACACTTAAAGAACTTGAATAGTTAAAACAAAGACATACACCTATTTCAAGTACTTAATTCCACAATTGTCAACATAAGCTAGATCACATATTTGTTAAGCTTTGGAGTGGGAGGTTCTTGTAAGTATAACAAGATGTTAAAACCTCATTTTAGATTAGGTGCTATTAGTGATAATTTCTTGATTGATAGAGAATAGTTTCTTGAATGACACGACAATAGGATGCTTGAAAGACAGAGCAATAGATTGCTTGTTTGACTTGAAAGGTGTTTTAACAGTACAAAGTATTTGACTATTTGATTGTTTGTAAACTGAATATTGTTTGAGCTTGCAAAGGCGAAGGGATAGCTATTGATAGCTAAGTCCAGGAGGAGAAGAAGGAAGAAGGGTTGAAGGTATTCTCCTTACCCCAAGGACCTCAAGGAAATCCTTGAAACACAAGAAGGTTTGTTTGAAAAAGGATGATTGAATAAGCTCTTTGTGAATTTTGTCAAAGTTCTTTTGTTCATTTCTATAATGAAAACTTCTACAAGTGATTTCTCCTCCTTCACAATATTCTTTGATGAAGACGTGAAGCAAGACTTGTTCATCTTGATGGATATGGTGAGAGAAATGTATGAGGATGAAAGGAAGAGCACCAAACTTCAAGAGTAGTTGAATTCCATGAAGGAAGAGAAGCAGTTGCTTTCTGATAGATTGTAGGAAGTGGAAAGTCAACTTCATATTGCAAATATGAACCTGGAAAGGATGCATGAGTTGGAGACACAACTCCTTGTTGCCGAAGAAGCCTTAGTCAAGTATCATCTTGAAGAAGAGGTAAACAATTCTAGTTTTTCTTCAATTTCCCTAAGAATGTTTATGTTGGTTTTTTTCAAAAACATACAAGAGGCATAGGGTCCAAGTTGATGTAAAAAATGGGTTATGAAGGAAAAGGATTGGGAAAACATGCACAGGGAATTGTTGAGCCAATAATGATTGAGGAAAGGCATAAGTATTTGGGTCTTGGATATGGACAATATTATGGAGAAAGTTCCAAAGCAACTATGAAGGCAATTGAAACAGTTCCTAGAAGGAGTTTCATGTTAGGTTCTCTACGTCAATTTTGTAAAGATTGTATTCTTGGGGAATGCAATAGTTTGAAATATACTTTGCAAGAAGAAGGTGTTCATAAGCATGCACTTGAACCAGAGAGTTGTGAAAGCTCTAAAATCATTGAAGAGTTTGTGGGTGTTCCAAAGGAAGCCACTTCTTCATTCGATTCACCTCCTCATGAAGGTAATAAAGGTGAAAGAGAAAGGTATAAGTCTGATTTCAATCATATTTCTTTTGATTATGTAAAGCATGATAAATTTCCACATAAGCATTGGAAAAAAATTGCATGTTCCTTTTGTGGTTTGGATAACCATAGTGTTTCTAGATGTTGGAAGAGAATGGCCACATACATGAAACTTTTGAAGAAAAGGAAGAAAGAAGCCAAAGGTCCATTGGACAAGGCAAATCATGTTGTTAAGAATATGCACATGTGTTGCACTAATTTCCATAAGCAAGGACATACTACTGCAAAGTGTCGGACTTTGAATCCAATAATGCTTCCACAAAATTTGAAGAAGGTGGGAAGAGAAAATGGCAAGAATGGAAAGGAAGTTTCCATAATTGATGTGTTGTAGGATGATTCAGATGTTGATGTCAATGTGCAGACAAAGGAAGCACCTATGATGTGGATTGGTAAGAAACGGTTATATTTATTATCTAATTAAGGTTGCATGTCTTTTGATTTGATGCATTTCTTTACTAATGGAATGCAAGTTGCAGGTTTTCACCAGAAAGGTGAATGGAAAAAGTTGAGTATGAGACTCACCTTTTTGTAGCAAAATTATATTCATCTCAGCTTTGTAAGTACAATGTGCTTAAGAGAAACTTGAAGAATGGAATACATACATGAGAATAGTACGTATGGACACAGGATGTTGACGATTTCCTTGTATTTGAACATGTATGTGTAATTGACTTGTTGATTGACCGCTTTGATTAAAACATGCATGTAATGTCATATTGACTTGGAAAAGTTGATTTGGTCTCCAAGATTGTAAAAGAGAGATAATGATGAAGTATTTCATCTTTGAAAAATAATCCTTAAGTTCTTTTTGTAAAGGCATGTTTTGTCAACTTGTTGTTTAGTCAATCATTGTACACAAGATGTAAAGACATGATGATGATTCACATGATGTGGAATTTGTTTCTTTTAATGGAGCAAGAGTGTCATCAAGTTGTTTTCTTGTATTATGTTGTTTTTGACAAGATGTCAAAAGAACGTTCATTTGAGCCACCTTGGATCAATGATCAAGGAAGAGATGTTCAACTACCTTCTGTAACCTTCTCAACAGAAGTTCTGAATGAGATAAAGGAAGACAGTTCTTAACAGGAGGATAAGCACATCCAGGAAGGAAAGTGTTGACTATCTTCATGTTTTGGTTTAGAGGCACTAGCCATGCAAGGCATGTGTATGGAGGCTAAAAGAAGAGGGTGTTGTACTCTCATCTTCTAAGCAGATCAGTATATCAGTCTTTTGGGGTCCAAAAGATTCTCAACAAGGAGGAGTGATCAGAAATCGATCCAAAACCTTAACCATAGTTAAGGATAAAGGTTGCAGTTCACAAGGCCGCTAGTTAAAAGGCTAAATTTGGCTTTTAACATGAATTAGTGTTAAAAGGTTAATATTGGCCTTAAGCGCTAAAACCTTAGTTAAGCACTAAAATCTTTGTTAAGCACAAAAACCTTTATAAAGTGCCTTTTCTTTAAATTTTGAATTAAGCACATGGGGAGTATTCAGCCAAGCAGTAAATGGTATATCACGTGGATGAAAGGCTAGAAGTAGTAATATACCAAGAGCACGTGATTCCACTCAGTGCTCGACACGTAGTAAAGTAAAACTGCTTTTCTCACATGCCCTCTATTAGATATCGTTCATGCATGAAATCTGCGCGAGATTTGGCAACGTCCATTGGATTGAGCCACATCAACGACAGAGATCGTCTGGGAAAATTTGCCAGCAGACGATACGATAGCTATTAGATGGACAGGGATAGATCAATGGTTGAGAGTTAACCTAATCACAAGCCCTGTGGAGGATTATCCCTAACTACCAGATACACATGCAATAAGGAATTATCCTTCATGAACGTGCCTAACGATTACAACAATAGTTACCTCTGACAGTCAACCTGGTGGAGTGGCCAAAGTTTAGCGGGTTTGCTAAGTTTAGTTTGATTCAGTTGTGGTTGCTAATATTGGTGGAGATACCACATAAAAGCACTCACATAGTAGTGTTATAGGGAAAAACATAGAGAAATAGAGGCAAAGACCGAGAGTTAGAGAAACTCAGAGAGAGTGAAACAAGAGGCTCGCTAGACTAAATAGAGCCTTCTGAAGCTAATGGAATGATCCATAGAATCTAAAGAAGTCATCTTCATGGAGAATTCCATCCAAGAAGATTGATTCTAGAGTTCAAAGCCACCAAAGGTTGGAGGCAGTAGCAGGAGCTACCAGAGCTCATTCTTAGTGATCCAATAGTCAATTCTGACTATATTGAGCTTTCTGAATCCATTGCAGGGATTTGCAAACACATCTAAATACTTCTAAGGGCCAATTTGGTACAGGGAAGTTTCAGGCAGCAAATGATCAAATGATTAGTATGTTGTAGGTGTCTAATAGGTTGCATAAGATAGAAGAAGAAGTTCTAGAGACAGTTGAAGAATTATGTGGGAGTTAGTGCCATCCAGAAGCTCAAGTCAGATCAGTGCACTGATTGAAGGAATCAAGTCCAAGGAAGTCTAGATCTGTTTGTAGAGTGAGGATAGCCAGGGATATATATGGTGTTCTAAGCCCATTGGTTTAGTTTAGTAGCCTTTGGAGTTAAGTGTGGAACTTGTAAAAGAAGCTTTACCATAATCCCAAAGAGCCAAGTCAAGTTGACAAGAGCTCAAGGAGACGCAGCCCATGATATTAGGGTGAACTCCTAGATTATATTGTTGTTATGTGTGTGTTTCTTATTTGTTGCATTATATTACTGATATATGTGGTTTATATCAGTAGAAACACTTAAAGCACTTAAACAATTAAAACAAAGACATACACCTATTTCAAGTACTTAATTCCGCAACTGTCAACATAAGCTAGATCATATATTTGTTAAGCTTTGGAGTGGGAGGTTCTTGTAAGTATAAAAAGATGTTAAACCCTCATTTCAGACTAGTTTAGTATCCTTTCATTTGCCTCAGATACTACATTGGATGCAGTTTGGTTACAAAAGGATTTTCAGGGTTCTGAATAACCTATTTCATTTTTCAGCAAAGTTATGAGTGACATTGAACTAAAATATGATATCATAGAAAAACATGCATATTTATTAGTTCATGCATTGAAGGCATTCAAAATTTATGTATTACATCCATATATAACATCTTATGTACCCAATAATGCAGGTATGGCTATGATGACTTAGTCATAGAGTGATAGAAAGAGAGGGAGATGGGTAGAAAAGATACGTGAGTTTTATTTTGAGATCAAACCTACAAAATTGGTGAAAGGTCAAGGATTGGAAACAGTACTTGCAGAATCAAATTGCATAATTTTAGGAATAAACTCAGTGATGCAACTATTAGCTCTAGTCTTGGGGAAGAATCCGTAAGAACCATCCTTTGGGATTTCAAAGAAGAATCCACAAGAACCTTCTCAAGCTATAGTCCCAGAAAGGAACCCAAAACATTGTGTTCTTCGAATCAGTGAAAAATTTTTATTGTCTGAATAGTATAAAGATATAATATTAATTTTACAGAATTTTCATTTTCCTTCGGAGTTTAATAAGAGCCAAGAAAGTTCTATTTACCTCAAGTTCATTAAATAGTGCATTATTAATGAAATTTTTTATTGGATTCTTTTATTGTGCTTAAATGAAAGTGAAACAACATGAGTGATTCACGAATTCCATGAAGGAGTTTGTGGAGGAAACTAGGCTTAGAGAGAAACAACACATAAAATTCTCAGAGTTGTATTTTATTGGCCAAAATTATTTTTAGAAGTTGGATCCAAAGCTAGAAGATATGTTCCATGTCAAATTTTTGCAGGTAAAGAGAAATTGGCTTCATTACCCCTAATTCCAGTATTAGTTGAACCTCTTTTCTTACAATGGGGTTTAGATTATATTGGGGAGATAAATCCCACATCAAGTAAACAACATAGATGGATTTTTATTGCAACTAATTACTTTACCAAGTGGGTATAAGAAATCCTAGTTAGGGATGCAGCTAATATTGTTGTGATGAAATTAATTGAATAAAATATGTTATCCACATTTGGTTTTCCAAAGGACTTAATCACAAATAATGCACAAGATTTCAGTTCAATGAAAATGATTGAATTATGTAAGAAGTATCAAATTTCTCTACATCGCTCCTCTCTTTATTATCCACGGGTGAATGGATTAGTTGAGTCCTCAAATAAAATCTTAATCAAAGTCATCAAAAATGTGTTAGCCAACCATAAAAGGAGTCGGTATAGTCATTTAAATTTTTTAGTCTGGGAAAATAGATTCTCTCCTAAAAGAGCACTAGGTAAATCTCCTTTCCAACTAGTATATGGAACTCAAGAAAATGTTCCTACTCAATTAGTTTTCCACTCAAAAAGGTTTTGGAGGATTCATATGAGGAAACAAATGACCTTTCAAAAAGGATCCATCAGATAATCGAACTTAATAAATAAAGATAATAATTTCAAAACAAACTTCTCCAATATCAAGATAAAATCAAAAGTATGTTTGATAGGGGAGCTAGAGAAAGGTATTTTAGACTATGAGATTTAGTTCTGAGATGGGATCCTAGATGACAAGGGAAAATAAAGAACAGCAAATTCGATATTCTTTGGTTAGGTCCTTACAATATTGTTGAAATCAAGAACAACAATGCCTTCACTCTACAAAATATGGAGGGAAAATACTGTTCAATTCCTATTAATGGGCAATATTTGAAGCATTACATTCAGTACTAAAAAAATTCATTCTTTTTAATTATAAATAATTGGTGTGATTTACTTTTCCATAGCAAGTGTGAATTTTTCTTATGGAATTGACTCCATAGCTTGAGGTGAAGGCACATGGATCTGTAAGTTCTCTATGTCCAAAAGGGGGAAGCATTCCCCATATGGATCCAATGTTGTAACATTTTCTCTCTATATATTTTTTCAAGAAAATCTTCAAAAATATTTCATTTTTATTATGTGCATTGTAAAAAAGTTATATGCACAGTTTTATAATGCAATATATTTCTTTTTATATAGTTTCATAAATTCAAATAAAAATTATTTAAAAAAAATTGTAATAAACACGCTCATTAAAAGTCATGGTTCTTTCAATGAAAAATATACGCCCAATAATGATCAATGATTATTATTCCTTTGCGCCCTATCAACCCCGCTTGCTTGAAATTTAATGGAGGGGGGCACATAATAAGTTGTTTCTCGAAAACAACTTTTGCAACATGGTGCTCATAGGTTAACTGCACACCCCCCTATATTTTTACCACTCACAACCCTACCCTGCCCCCCCAAGGAAAAACCAATCCTTCTGCCAAAGATATTCTTCCCCCAAAAAATTTACTCTTTTTGTCATTTTAGTTCTAGTTAACTACATTGTCGCCAGAGGAATTACTCAAACCCATTAGCCATTCACCATTAAATATATATGTTAAATGAGACCATTGTGGTTAAATGTTCACAACATTATTACCTTTCTATCCTAATATTTTGATATACACTTTCTGCTATCATGATTTCTTCATTGTTTTCCTAATTTCGATTCTTTCCTGATTTCTCAGAATTACAGTCAACTTGAGTAGCACATTGCAAATAATTGAAATCTATCAATTGTAGGAGTTCCAGTGCCTTTATTTCATCGGTAATTAAGTTCCTTTTCTCTCCTCTTATTTTAAAAATGAGTTCACTGAAAGGAAAAGAAACCTAAGCTCACCTTGAAACCATGTTGCCTTTTTCCTATGTTAAGCTGGATGATTTACCATTAATCAACTAGGAAGACAAAATGTGAGTTTGATTTGTATGAACTCTAGAATTGGGCCTTTCAAAGGTTCCAAGATAACAACGATTAATTCTCCCTTTGGGAATCATTATTTCCCCAAATTATCTTCCCTTGGACTCTTTACTTTTTGGAGTTAGCTGTATGGTGTGCTGATAGATATTTTCCTAGTGAAAAAGCCATTGTCAAAAATGGAGAACCATTGTTTTATGTAACCTATGAATCCATTTTACAAGATTTACATATTACTCCTCCTAGTTATCATCACATATTTTCCAATGAAGTATTGTTAGAAATTTACCAAAAACTGACTTTTGAATAGAGATCTTTGATATTTGAATCATTTATGCCTAAGGAACTGGAATTCCTACTCATAATCATCCTTATCCCTCATCCATGTTTCATAATATTTCAAGATAGATTGTATCAATGTTACTTTACTTGCTAGGTGTTGAGGACTCTAAAATTGTTGCATCAACACGAGGGAAAACCACCTGGTCTGGACCTTAAGGCAACTCCTTTTACGTTTAGGTAGTGGCTTCGACAGTTTCCCAATGAAAGGTGATTGAATGAATGTGTAATGCTTATAGTGGAGTGAAATAGATGGATTTTCAGCAATGAATAAAATGGAAAAATATATGCATTAATCTACTCTATAACCCAGGATTATTTAACATTTATCTAAATGTGATCTATAATGATTTTCCTTAGTAAATGACAATATAGATTGCTCAAACATGGAAATGAAAATATTTCAAGATGATTATTTTAATTAAATAGTTAATCAAAATAATATGTATAACGCACATCACATTTAGAATATCAAAACAAATTGCTTAACATGTATTTAAAAAAATCAAAGGCAGCATGATAAAAAATGAATGCATGTAACATTGTTCTTTAAATACCATGTAATAAGCAATCTGAAAAGATAAATTCACTATTTATTTATTAACAAAACAGAGGTACAAAGATATAAATACCAGATGCACGTTGCTCAGCTCATAAAAGAAATAGAAGCAGTTTAGTCCTTCTCATAAAGATGATTTCAGGAGTATAAAAATACAGCTTCTCAAAATTCTTTATGAAAATTCCTAAAACAAGGTTTGAATCGTTCTATTGAGAAAAGCATGAAAGTACAATAGTGTGATCTTTCATAAGCCTTTCTTCATGAAATTCAGACCAAATATCATATAAAAAGCAAGCTTAAATAGCAAAAAAACAATTGAATGTATTGTATAGAGCATTGATTGCATTTAAACAGATCCCTTCAATAACGGTTAAAAGGAAAACAATTTTTGGGTAGCAAATTCTCCATGTGATTTAATGTCTTCATCGATTTTGTTTATTCCATCAAATAATCTAGATGTTTTTCCATCTGTTTGAACTGAATTGCCACTTATCAGCACATTTTTCCTCTTCTGTCGTGAAACTCAACACAGGAAAACAAGAATCGATAAGCTAAAAATAAATGAAACTGATAAGCGAGTTTCAATTGAAACAAATCACATTTTGTAGGAAATCAGGATAAAAATGTAGAGTGTAATAAATCCTGAACACAACGATCATGGAGAGGAATGTGGAGTGAGGTCTGTGATAACAGAGGCAGAATTTATGATCTTATCACAAATTGAAAAACAGACACTGATGAAAAGGGGAGGCTTAGAAGTTTTTTCGGAGGGGGTTCGAAGTGGTAAGTAGTTTGTGAAGAGGGGAGTCTAGAAGAAAAAAAGAGTGACACTTAGATATAGGGCTTGATGGAAAAACCACTTTTCAATACCCCCCCCCCTTTGAGAAACTTAAAATTGAGCACAGGGGGTCTAAAATCTTATCTGTCATTGATCCAAGGAGATTAGATATGAGTCGTTTATTTTTACAAGACAAGTTGGGCTCTTCGTATTATCACAATCAATGTCCAGAGTAGAGGCAAAGGAACGAGCAGGACTATGAAAGTTGCGAAGGATTTCTAATTTGCAATCTGTGGGATTTTGGAGGATGATGTCACATGTGATGTGATGGGTGACGTGATGGGTGACGTGGAAGATTACGTGGATCATATTGCAATCACAATCAGCATGAGGCAGGAGAAATGAGGCATGATACTTTGGTATTTGCGATAGCTACGAATGTGGGGTAATTTATGAATTTCGGTTGATTTTACCATCGGGTCTGGTCCTGATCGCAGATCTCAATCGAAATTTGGCTGGTCTAATCACAATCACAAATCAATGAAGGTAATGAGGCATGGACTTATATGATAGTGGATTATGTGATTGTGATGGACGTGGGGTTCTTTAAAAATGCAGTTAATAACCAGTTCGGGTCCAGTCTAATTGGAATTGGAATAGGCAGGAGGCAGGACTTAAGCCTTTGAAACTTTTTATTATGTCGATGTACAATGTGGGGTATGGCGGAGTTATAAAGTTTTTAACCCTCAGGAATTTAAAAACTCTGATTCATTTTGATTTTAATTAAATAAACAGTATTGTTTAATACTTAAGGTTTTTAAAGCCTAAGTATAGTTTTGGTCTGGAGGGCTATTTAAAATTTGGTTTTTGGATAATTAAGGTTTGATACTTGGGTTTTAAAAAAGCTTAAGTATTAAACTTTAGTTATAGTTCTTTACTAACAATTTCTTTGTTGATTTTATATTTTTTAATATTTTGTTTTTAAAGAAATAAAATCAAAGGCATATTAAAACTAAAGGGTCCCTATTTTAATATAATAAATGTCATAGGAAATTTATAATATATTAAAATGGGGATTGTTAAACAATACAACAATTGGCAATTCACTAGAAGAACCAATTATCTCCAATAATAATGAAATTTTCCACAAATTCAGTTAAAATAATTTAAGAAGTGAAAACTACTTTTCGAAATATTTAGATAAATAAAATTGCTCTAGCTATAAAACTCATTAAATTTCAATTTCTTTTAAAAATCTTTCGTGAATGAAAAAATACCTATTTACTTGTATTAGTCATTAATCAGTTTATAAAAATAAAGTAGGGGGCCTTTTACGACTTAGTTTGTGTATAAATTTCACACCTATAGATCAAATTGATATACGCAATGTACTAAAGCATAGTACTTGATCTAGTTCTACAAAACATTAAGCAGAAGCATAATCGATTTCATGAGCAACATCAAGCATAAACACATATAACTGATCAAGAGAAATAATCGAACATAACACAAGATATATCACTGGGGGAAAGCACCAACATAAAACCCCTATCTGTATTATCAATCAAGTGGAAATCCTCTTATGTTTACAAAAAGAATCAGCTCAAGAGTTATCCTGTACTCTTTGCAATCAAAAGATGAATATCATAGACTACCTAGGCCTCAATATATAGGCCACAAGTCATCCAATCTCCTATATTATGTATTTCTCTTGGAAATAGATCCTTCTCCATGCAAGGAATACTTACTAGAAATATCCAAGCATCTGATAGTACACTGTCCCTCATCTGAACTCAACTAGGTCTCTATCTGAACTGACATGCATCAGTTATCCATGAGGGAATGCTTAGTTATCTGAAATAATAGATGTCACATGCATGCAAGCATTAACAAACTATATCTCATGAATTTAACAACTTGCTAAATTAATCTAACTGGACTTGACTAAGTAAAACTAAGTCAACTGATCCTGTCATTATAGAACTCATACTTGATTCCTCAATCAATGGCACAACTAATTGCATGTTCTCACAAAGACTTCAAGTTTAATTTTCCATAATTTATTAACTCATGGAGATTAATTAATTAATATTTTAAACTTCTGTTAAGACCAAATTCGTTTTTACTTCCTATAGTTATACCAGGGACTGCTAAAAATAGGAAGGGACCCATAAATGCTATTTTTAGAAGATTCTATTTTTAGCAGTTTCACCTCTCACCCAAGGTGGCCAAAATGTTCATTGGCCAAACTACTATTTTTAGAAGCACTATTTTTAGGAGTTCTATTTTTAGCACATTCTAAATTTAGCATTTCTTGTTGCACACATTTCAACACTCCCTCTCAACAAGAAAGGGATTATCACCAACCCTGCTCTTGTTTCTATGGAACTCAAACTTGCCCTTTAATAATGCCTTTGTCAAAATATCTACATCCTGTTCCTCAGTCGAAATGTATAGCAATATCATGATCCTCTTGACCACACAATTCCATAGATGATGATAGCGGATATCTATATGCTTGGACCTGTCATGAAACACTAGATTCAGAGAGAGTTCAATGCAACTTTGATTATCACAATATATCACGGTAGGATCCATCATCTAGCCAAACAATCCCACTAGAATCCTCCGCATCCAGATGGCCTCACATGCAACCTGACTAGCAGCCATGTATTCTGCCTCCACTGAGCCTAAGTGCAATTGATCTCTATTTATTGCTATACCAAGAAACCACAACTAACCCAAGGTTGAAGATTCCTCCAGAAGTGCTCTTCCTATTTGATGAACTACCTGCCCAATCTGCATTCATGAAGCCTTAGAGCTTCACTCCCTCTGTATGCCTGTACCATAATCCATACTGTGTATTACTTCGAGATATCTCAGCACATGCTTTGTTGCCTTCCAAAATAACTTGGTTGGCTGAACCATAGCTTGACTCAGCTAATTCACCGCAAAGCACAAATCCAGTCGTGTGTTCACTAGATACATAAGTGAACCCACAAGATGCCGATGAATAGTAGCAGCTACTACCTCACCTGAAGTAGCATCCTCCTTCCTCCAGTTCCCTGCTAGAGGAGTCTCCATGGGCTTGCACATTTCCATGTGGAAGCGCCTAAGTATCTCATTGGCATACTTGCCTTGAGACACAAATACTTCCCCATCCCTCTCCACACCTCCATGCCTAGAAGGTAGTGCATGAGGCCCATGTCCTTCATCTCAAACACTATTGAAAGGTCCTCCTTGCAAGACTTGATCAACTGATCATCACCTATCAAAATCAGATCATCAACATAAAGTACAATAATCAATAGCTTACCTTCTACCATGATGTGATAGAGGTTTGCATCCGCTTCACTCTTGGTGAAGACCAACCCAGTGAAATAGTTTTCGATCCTGGTATACCATGCACGGGGTGCTTGCTTTAGCCCAGACAATTCTTGCTTGAGCCGACACACATGTGACTCATGATCGAAGGTCTCAAATCCCTCAGGTTTCTCTATGTATACCTCTTCCTCAATTTCCCCATTGACGAAAGATGTCTTCACATCCATCTGATGGATCTTCCAACCCATCTGTGCTGATAGTGCTAGAATCGATCTAATCGATGAGTACCTTTCAACAAGAGCAAAGGTCTTATCATAGTCAATCCCCTCCACCTGTGAGAAACCATGGGCAACAAGCCTTGCTTTGTGTTTCTCAATACTGCCATCAACTGCATGATTTACCTTGTAAAGCCATCGGGAAGGAACCAATGTCTTGTCCCACAGTCTAGGGACACCATCCCACACACTATTCCGCATGATAGAATCATACTCCTCTACCATCGCATCCACCCAAACTAGCTGTTGCACTGCCTCCTCAAAATAAGAAGGCTTGGTTGCTACACACTCCCCAACTAGGGCCATGTAGCCAGTGTATCTATTAGGAGATCTCCTCTGTCTATGCTAAGAGGGTGGCTGCCCCACATTCTCTCTCACATCCTGCATCAATCTATCAACTTCCTGTGAGCGTTTCCATCCATCTCTAAAAGACTCTCTAGCAGTGGTGTTCTCCACTACTGGAATCTCTGCATGTGGTTGATCCACATCATCAGGAGGCTCCTCCTCCTTAGGAACCAATAGTTCCTCATCATCACCATGCAACTTGAGCTCCCTCTCAAGTGACACTCGCATAGCTCGCTGCTCTTTGAACTTAAGATCCCTGCGCATTACGGTCCTCTTACTGGCAGGCAGAAACACATGATAGTTGTGAGGTGTATCCATGTACCCCACAAGTATTCCCAACTCAGCTGTTGGGTCTAGCTTCTTCTGAGAATCTTTTGTCATATGACAGAAGACTGGGGATCCAAAGATGCAGAAGTGACTCACATCTGGTCGCTTCCCCGAAAGAGCCTCTATAGGTGTCTTCATCCCCAACATGCGTGAGGACTTATGTTCTAAAGATATACTATTGTAGTACATACCTCAGCCCACATATGAAGTGGTAGGCCTTGGTCATGCAACATCGTGCAAGCTGCTCCCACAATAGACCTGTTCTTCCTTTCGGCCACCCCATTCTGTCATGGGTTATGAGGTGTTATGAGTTCTTTTTTAATTCCTTCTGAAGCACAAAAGTCCTTAAATTGTTGGGAAACATACTCTCCACCATTATTAGCCCACAAGGCCTTTATTTTCTTCTCTGATTCTTTCTTTGCCAAAGCTTTGAACTTGCAAAATTTCAAGAAGGTTTGATCCTTCTTTTGCATGAAGTAGATTCAACATCTACGAGAAAAATCATCAATAAAAATAGCATATTACTTATGCTTTGCCATGGAGGCTATAGAGAAGGGCCCACATACATCTGAATGAACTCGCTCCAGAACTACTCTTGCTCTACTATCCCGATCAAGAAAGGAAGCTTTTGCATACTTACCCAAAGTGCAACCTTTGCATGTGTTCATTTGCTCCAGTTTGCACTTGGGTAATCCAGTAGAAATTTGATGCATGATCTTCAAGGCCCTATGATGCAAGTGGCCTAGTCTCCTATGCCATAACTCACCAATATCTTGGCCATGCACCACCTCTGCTTTGGAACTCAATGCAGCATAGTCTTCTACCTATAACTTATAGAGATTCTTAATTCGAATCCCTATCTGTTTGGTCTGTTCAGTGCCAATATGACTTAGGAAAACCTTTCCCAAACTAAAGACTACATCATAGCCTTTATCCTCAAGCATAGCAATAGACACAAGATTATTTTTCAGCCCTGGTACATACATAACATTAGAAAGAGTGAAGAGAGAACCATGCTCCCTCTGAAACACAATCGTACCTTCATCTGAGACACGGTACTTTCCGTCATCACCCATCTCGATCCATATCTGGAGATCCTTCTCCTCCAAAGTATTGAAAATATTCTTGTCACCTGACATGTGGAAAGAGGCTCCACTATCTAAGTACCAAACACATCCCATGCTGGGTGAAACCATGCATGCAATAAGTGAGAAATCCATCTCAAACTGTGAAGCTAGTGCATCACCATCAAATTCCTTGGAGGAACCTTTCCTGGACTTATTCTTTGGGCAATTAGTAGAATAATGGCCCAACTCATGACAATCAAAACATCTCACCTTCGACTTGTCAAACTCCTTCCTTCCTTGAGAAGACTTGGATTGGGATGCCTTCCCTTTCCCTTTCTTAGCTTTAGATGCTAAAGCCAAGTTCTCTTCATCATCATGTTTTGATGAAGAAGCTCCATCTCCGTCTAATCTCCTCCTGCATCAAATTCGACCATAGTCGTTCCCAATCTGGCAGTTTGTCCCTTCCATTCACTAAGTCTTGGTAGCTATGCCAACTCTTAGGAAGGCCAAGGAGTGATAGACTCACCATATCATCATCAGGAGTCATGACCCTACACTTGCAAGCTCATCCCTATAGGTGGTGAGCTTGTTCAAGAACATAGAGATAGTGTCACCCTTTTAACACTTGATCTTGCGAAGTTTGTCCTTCAGTGCTAGCTTCTTCTGACCACTACTATTCTGATATAAATTTTTCAATGTTTTCCACATTGCATGCAGAGTCTCCTTCGCATGGAGGCTCGAAATTATGTGATCTCAAACTCCCTCCAGGATGATTCTCCTGGCTCTAGCCACACACTTCTTCCATTCCACCAGTTGAGTAGCATCAATAGGCTTAGGGACTTCTTGATCAATGAAGTCCTTAAGGTTGTTGTCTTCCAATACTGCCTCCATGTGATCTTTCCAATCTATGTAGTTTGAGCTTCCATCAAGGGCATACTCAAGCCTCAAACCATAGAACGCCATCGGTGAAATAGATGTGATAAGAACTTGAGATATATATCCTGAATAATAAACTTCGAATTTCTCTTGCCTGTATATTGCTCTTCCTTAATCACCTATGCTCCAATACCATGTAGAAATTTCCCAACTATAGATCAAACTGATATATGCAATGTACTAAAGCATAATACTTGATCTAGTTCTACAAAACATTAAGCGGAAGCATAATCGATTTCATGAGCAACATCAAGCATAAACACATATAATTGATCAAGAGAAATAATCAACCATAACACAAGATATATCACTGAGGAAAGAACTAGCATAAAACCCCTATCTGTATTATCAATCAAGTGGAAATCCTATTCTGTTTACAAAAAGAATCAGCTCAAGAGCTATCCTATACTCTCTACAATCAAAAGATGAAGATCATAGACTACCTAGGCCTCACTATATTGGCCACAAGTCCTCCAATCTCCTATATTACGTATTTTTCTTGGAAATAGATCCTTCTCCATGCAAGGAATACTTACTAGAAATATCCAAACATCTGATATAACATTGTCCCTCATCTAAACTCAACTGGGTCTCTGTATGAACTGACATGCATCAGTTATCCATGAGGGAATGCTCACTTATCTGAAATAATAGTTGTTACATGCATGCAAGCATTAACAAACTATATCTCATTAATTTAACAACTTGTTAAATTAATCTAACTAGACTTGACTAAGTAAAACTAATTCAAATGATCCTCTCATTATAGAACTCATACTTGACTCCTCAATCAGTGGAGAAAATCAAGGATAAATTCCTCAATCAGTGGGACAACTAATTGCATGTTCTCACAAAGGCTTCAAGTTTAATTTTCCATAATTAATTAACTCATGGAGATTAATTAATTAATACTTTAAACTGTTGTTAAGACAAAATTTGTTTTTAATTCCTATAATTAGACCAGGGACTGCTAAAAATAGGAAGGGACCCATAAATGCTATTTTTAGAAGATTCTATTTTTAGTAGTTTCACCTCTCACCCAAGGTGGCCAAATTGCTTTTTTTAGAAGTGTTATTTTTAGGAGTTCTATTTTTAGCACATTCTAAATTTAGCATTTCTTGTTGTACACTTTTCAACAGTTTCTAGTGTACTCATTTTTCATAGGTAGAGCCACTACTGCTAGCAAGCGTTCATAGCCTCAATAGAGTAACCTTTTAAACAACAATAATCCAGTGTCCCATCCATTTAATAGTGCAATAAATGGAGGTAAGTTTATTTTTCTCTTATTTTCCTATTTTATGCTAAAAGCCATAGTTTTGGTTTAGTGGCCAGATAACGACAATGCCATTCATCGGTAATAATCAAACTGAACAAGATGGCTCGTGATGAGACCCCTTGTTTTATAATTGAAAAATCATAAGTCATTACGCTGATTTGGTGTTCAATATGGTAATGTCAGTTTAATTGGTTCCCTATGATCATGGTAAGCAGGCTCATGATGAGACCTCTTATCTTCTTAGATTTATTATATTTTAGAATTACACTCTAAAAAAATCTATTTTTAATGGATGGGGAGGATCATTGACTCCTTAAGAGTTTTGGGTGACAAATCCGAGTTGAAATTTCTTTAGTCATAAGACAGTCTTTACGTTTTAAGGATAACCTTTTTGACTAAAACTACAGTAAAAGGATATAACTTTTCGAGGTTTTTAAAAATATTCACAACTTTATGAAAAAATTCAGAGTTATATAATTTTTATCTAGTTTTTTATTTTGGTAACCACTTCTTAAAACAATTCTACCTTCAAAATGGAAAAATGAAAAATAACTTCCGAGAGATGATTGAAAAGTCAATAAGAGTACTATTTAACATTTTTATTTGCAAAAATATGTAAAGGAAAAGCAAATTGCAGCAGGGTGTACCAGGAAGTGATTTTTTTTACAAAAAATTTTATTTTATATAATATATATATATTTGATGATTCAACATGGGGGATGATCCATCATTTTTGGAGGAAAAAAAAGTAAAAAACTTAAAAAATAATAAATAATAAAACTACTTTTTCAACTTATCTCTCTAAGGTTTTACTCATATTTTTAGCGAGAGTACTCATTGGATGGAAAATTTAACTCCTCGTCCTAGGAGTACCCATGTTGCATACTTTTGATGGATTTTTCTACACGAAAAATGAGAAATACATGAAAAAACATGATTGCAATCACGTTTTTCATGTATTTCTGATTTTTCATGTAGCAAGGTCCATCAGAAGTATGCAACATGGGTACTTCTTGGATGAGGAATCAAATTTGCATCCAATGAGTGTTGTCGCTCGAAATTTGAGTAAACCCATAGGGAGATAAGTTGAAAAATAGTTTTTTCATTTTTCCCTCTAAAATTTGATGATGTAACCTAATCTTGTTTATTATTTCCAATATTATTTTATAATTTCCTTGGGAGGCCCATTTTAGACCTCAAAACTCCCCTAATGTCTTTCCTGATAAATCTTGAAGTATAAATGTAGATGGGCTTATCTATTCAACAATCTGAAATGGACCAAGTCATAATTTCTTAAATTTGGTATGTTTCCCTTTTTCTTCGTATGCTTTGTCCCACTCGAGAACTAGATCTCCAACTTGGAAGGATCTTTGTGTGACTAAACTTGCATCAAAAGAATCTTTCACCATCTGTTGATGTTTAGTGTGTGTGATTTTGGCATTTTCCCTTTCTTCTTCTAGTTTTAAGATTTGTGAATTTCTTAATTGCAAGGAAAAAGAAGGTGTTTCTTAAATAAATTTAACTAGGGCTAATGAAGGAAGAGCTAAATGTGATGGAATGATGGCTTCCTTTCCATTGCAGATCGCAGATCGAAATTCAAATTGCAATTAGAATTTGGCTGGTCTAATCACAATTGTAAATAGGTGAAGGTAATGAGGCATGGACTTATACGATAGAGGATTATGCAATTGTGTTGGACGCAGGGTTCTTTAAAAATGTAGTTAATAACCCGTTTAGGCTTAGTCTAATCACAGTCGAAATAGGCAGGAGGCGGGACTTAAGCTTTTGAAACTTTTTATTATGTTGATGTGCAATGCGAGGTATGCGAAGTTATAAAGTTTTTAAACTTCGGGAATTTGAAAACTCCGATTCATTTTGATTTTAATTAAATAACCTGTATTGTTTAAAACTTAAGGTTTTTAAAGCCTATGAGTAGTTTTGGTGTCGAGGGCTATTTAAAATTGGTTTTGGATAATCAAGGTTTCATATTTGGGTTTTAAAAAAGCCTAAGTATTAAACTTTTTTATAGTTTCTTTATTAACAATTTTTTGTTTATTTTCTATCTATCTATATATATATATATATATATATATATTATATATATTATATATATATATATATATATAAAGAGAAATAAAATCAAAAGGCTTTTAAAACTAAAGGGCCCTATTTTATATAATAAATTTCATAAGAAATTTATAATATAATTAAAATGGGGGTTGTTGAACAATACAACAATTGGCGATTCACTGGAAGAATTAATTATTTCTTGGTAATAATGAAATTTTCCAAAAATTCAGTAAAAATAATTTAAGTAAAAACTAATTTTCGAAATATTTAGATAAATAAAATTACTCTGGCTATAAAACTCATTAAATGGCAATTTCTCTTAAAAATATTTCGTGAATGAAAATAAACCTATTTACTTGCATCAGTCTTTAATCAATTTATAAAAATAAAGTAGGGGGCTTTTACAACTTAGTTTGTAGTGTACTCGTTTGTCATAGATAGAGCCACTGCTCCCAGCAAGCATTCATAGCCTCGATAGGGTTATGTTTTAACCAACAACAATCTAGTGTCCCATCCATTTAATAATGCAATAATTAGAGGTAAGTTTATTTTTCTTTTCTTTTCCTTTTTGATGCTAAAAAGCCATTGTCTTGGTTTGGTGCCCAGATAATGGCAATGCCATTCACTAGTAATAATCAAACTAAACAAGTTGACTTGTGATAAGACCCGTTGTCTTATAATCGAAAAATCATATGTCATTACCTTGATTTGGTGTTCAGTATGGTGATGTTAGTTTAATTGGTTCCCTATGATGATGAGACCTCATATCTTTTTAGATTTATTATATTTTAGAATTACGCTCTAAAAAAATATTTTTGATGGATGGCGAGGATCATTGACTCCTTAAGAGTTTTGGATGACAAATCCGAGTTGAAAGTGCTTTATTCATAAGACAATCTTTACTTTTTAAGGATAACCTTTTTTACTAAAACTAGAATAAAAGGATATAATATTTTGAGGTTTTTAAAATATTTCACAACTCAACAAAAAAAATTTAAAGTTATATCATTTTTATCTAGTTTTCAATTTTGGTAACCACTTAAAAAATTTCTACCTGCAAAACGAAAAAATGAAAAATAACTTTGAGAGATGTTTGAAAAGTCAATAGAGTACTATTTAACATTTTTAATAACAAAATTTGTAAAGGAGGGTGTACAATGGAAGTGAATTTTTACATTATTATTATTATTATTATTATTATTTTGTTTTTTTTAAGAAAATAATTTCTTTAGGATAAGCCCATTTACATGAAGATAATCTTTCTTTCTTCATAAATCTTGAAGTATAAATGTAGATGGGCTTATCTATTCAACAATCTAAAATGGACCAAGCCATAATTTCTGAAATTTGGTATGTTTCCCTTTTTCTTTGTGTGCTTTGTCCCACTTGAGGACTAGATCTCCAACTTGGAAAGATCTTTGTGTGCTTTGTCCCACTTGAGAACTAGATCTCCAACTTGGAAGGATCTTTGTGTGACTGAACTTGCATCAAAAGAAGCTTTCAGCATATGTTGATGTTTAGTGTGTGTGAGTTTGGAATTTTCCCTTTCTTCTTCTAGTTTTAGGATTTGTGAATTTCTTAATTCCAAGGAGGAAGAAGGTGTTTCTTCAATAAACTAAACTAGGGCTAATGAAGGAAGAGCTAAATGTGATGAAATGATGGCTTCCTTTCCATCACAGATCATAGATTGCAATTGCAATTCGGTTGGCTTAAGTGCAATCACAAATTGGAAAAGCTAATGAGGCATGGAATTATATGATAGTGGATTATGCGATTACGATGGATGCGGGGTTCTTTAAAAATGCAATTAATAACCCATTTGGGTCCGGTCTAATCGCAATTGGAATAGGTAGGAGGCATGAATTAAGCCTTTGAAACCTTTTTTTTTAATGTCAATGTGTGATGCGGGGTATGGCAGAGTTATAAATATTTTAACCTTTGGGAATTTGAAAACTCCGATTTGTTTTGATTTTAATTAAATAACTCGTATTGTTTAATACATAAGGTTTTTAAATCCTAAGTATAGTTTTGGTCTTGGGGGCTATTTAAAATTTGGTTTTTGGATAATCAAGGTTTAATACTTGGGTTTTAAAGAAAGCCTAAGTATTAAATTTTGGTTATAGTTATTTATTAACAAATTTTTGTTGATTTTCTATTTTTAAATTTTTTTGTTTTTAAAGAAATAAAATCAAAGGCTTTTTAAAACTAAAGGGTCCCTATTTTTAATATAATAAGTATTATAGGAAATCTATAATATATTAAAATGGGGGTTGTTGTACAGTACAACACTACGGTATCAAAATGATAAAATGCTATATAAAGTTATATTGGGTTTTTTGTCCATATTATTTCTAGAAAAGAAAAGAAAAATACTATTTAATTTTAGGTGGTTTCTCTTAGAGGTTATTCAAGAACATTTTTTAAAGTTTCGAATGAAAAAATATTTCAAATATCAGTCTCTGTTAATTTATATATTTCTATATTAACTTTTAGAGAGATTTCAAATACAATTGCAGAAGCAATATTTGCGGGGAAACAAGTGGTCAGTTATGCATTGGAATTCATTGGTTAGGAAGAAATCCAAAGAATTTTCTTTTACTGATTTTGTGCAAAAAAATCTTCATGTATGTCTGAGTCTTTTAACCAGTGATAGTGTTCCCTGGATTCTACTAGAAGTTAATGTTGGAAAATCCATAAAGATGTCAGTTCAATTATTTTCCTTGTCATGAAATTAACTTGTGATGTTTCCATTATCATTATTATATACTTTAATTATCTTTTCTTATCATCAAGATTAATGTCAAGCAACAAATAGAAGATAACACAAGATGTAGGTACTCTTCCAGGGAAAAACCCCTCTCTATGGGAAAACCCAGTCAAAATTCTTCCTTCAATAGATTCAAGATGAGACGACCAAGACCCTTACAATTTAGACTCAAGACTCCTCCATCA
>APFE031188307.1:0-10647 GCA_000404065.3 Pinus taeda
AAACTACACATGGTATACAACACAACACATATGCTTACACCTTGTGTATAATGCCACACATACACCTACACCCGGTGTACAACACAACACATATACATACACACTGTGCAATACTACGAATACACACGCCACGATACGATGAATACACAATACATGTAACACTGTACCAATTTTATACAACACAACATGTATGACGTGTACAAAATACCACATGTACCCAACACCACCTCCAGAATGTGCACACAACACCCAAAGTACATAGCACCATCTACACGTGTACATAGTATCACATGTACATGAAACCACCTATACAATGTCTACACAACACCCCATGTACACAACACTACCTGCACAATGTGTACACAACACCACATGCACACCTCACCACCTGCACAACATGTATGCAACACCACATGCACACGACGCTACATGTACAACATGTACACAACACCACATGTACAACATGCACACAACACCACATGTACAACATGCACATAGCACCATATGTACATAACATCATATGTACATCATGCACACAGTACCATATGTACACAACACCACATATACAACATGCGAACAACACCATACGTACACAGTACCACATATACAACATATATGCAGTACCATATCTACACAAAAATATATATACAAAATACCACATATTCAACATGCACACAACACCATAAGTACACAATACCACTTATACAAGATGTACACAACACCATATATGCACAACGATGCATGTGCACAACATTATAGGTACAAGTACAACATATACCCAACAATAGTATTGCACATCCAGAGACCACATTGTCTCTACTAGACAACCTTGCTTCTAGTGTCTTTCCACTATCCATGCTTGTCCAAGCATGCCACAGATCATATTGTTTTCATTCTGCTGGTGTATCCCTCAGCATTACCTACCATAGCATAAACATAGACATAGTATAATTAGACAATATCAATTCATATCTATATGATACTAACCTCATAGATTTGTCAGAGCTACTCTGCCCACTTTATAAGATATCATTCCTCCACAAGAATAATCCCTGACGATCTTTTTAGACAACGACATATATATATATATATATATATATATAAACACTAGCATAAAACAATCATGACCCCTGATGACCCTGTCAAACACGACATGTATACATATATAGACATCAACATAATCACGATCATAACATAATTACCAGATATCATAAGGGGAACGTTAAGATAACTCCCTTTATCCATGCAACGCATGCACAATATTGAGAACAACAGTTCCCAACATAGTCAAGGCATATGACACCTCAAATCCATTTACATGGTCATATTCTTGTCTTCAGTTCCCCTTATACATGCACCGATATTCATCCGGGTCTTACATTACTTGTTGGGTTTCATCCAACTCTCCCAAGCTCTAATAACTTTCCTCTTTCCCAACTAATTCCCAAGATACTCAAAACATAAAAGGCAAGAACCAAAGGAAACCAAGAAGAAAACCATGAAAAACCAACAACAATACAACACCACAAATAAAGTGACATGGATATGCACCATACACAATCAAAACCACAAATTAAAAAAAAAAATCACAAAAGGCCATGAGCACAAGAATTGCAACAAACACCACGACTCGATCCTCATGGGTTCCCAATGCTTCCAAAGGAAATCTCAACCCGGTCCTTCTTCAAGATTTCATGGCAGTCTCTTTTTCCTTGAAATCCACTATATCATACTACCATGGACACATAACTGTCAGCACATAAATAAACATAACAATATACCAATTACCTTACCTTATCATACCAATACCAAGCATGTTTCCCTACCACTGCTCACACATGTCACTCACATGTCCCAAAGATAAAGACATCATATCGATCAATTTGAAATCAGCCTTTACCAAGACTAACAACCATTTCATAATCAAATCACAGTCATTAATCATAATACTACAAGTAGAACCCACTTGCACTCAAGTACATATCAATTATCTCAACACATATTGTGTTAGCACAATCGTCTTAAAACAAGATCATTCCTTCATGCAATCTTATATACAAATACTCATAGCATTCCATTAATCAAATAGTCAAACAATCTGTAAACATACATGTTAGATAAACCAGATAGATGACATAATCAAACTCATAACTCAATGTATCTCAAGGGAGGCTTTCACATTTGCACAAGTCAGACCAAATTAATACAACACAACATCACAAATATATCGACTCATACCTAAATATCATAACCATATCCATCTACACAGGTCAGTCTAGATTAGCACAATACATATAGTATCAAGATCCTAAATGCAATGACCATAGTCATCATGCATATGACCGCAATGCATATAAGAACAAGTTTCTTTCATGTATGACTATCTAACAGATGTGCATGTGACTGCATTAGTTAACTAACATCTATCATGCATTTAATCATAACAACAATAAAATGACAGGAATTTACATAACCATAATGCATATAACAACCATTAACCAACATACCTGTATGCCAAACATACAAACATGTATGATGATCTACTCTTACGCTGAGGTCTAGTGCTGCAACCTCACTCTGATAATCTGCTTCTACTTTATCTCAACTAACACATTAGCAGCATGATGAAACAAACTACATAATAATCACCATGATGCATGTCTGGCCTACTGTGACTGAGTAACCATAACCATGACAATGCATTCCTAACAACATGCATTCAACCCATCAAGTCCAAGCATTTAAACCATGCTTTGATACCACTCTGTAACACACTTCCTCTCATATCTACCCACTTTCATCGGCTTGCCTAGGGTAAACATGAGTTGAGGGGCACCTATGACATGACTTAACCTCCTAGATGACCTTAAGGAAATGGAGCCGACAAAACAAGACTTTACTAGCTTCCCTCAGGTGCTACAGGATCCTAGGAACGAACCAACCATTCCAGGTGTCCAACTGTTGAGATAAATTTCTTTTTCAGTGAATTAGACCCCCAGTCACTCCAATGACAAGGCCTCCAAGCGACTATAACCCTCTAGTCACTCCCACAGGCCTGCTTCCTAGTGACTGTAGTCTCTTTCAGGAAATTTTGTGCCAGCGACTACAATATTTAAGCCAATTTTTCAGGGCTAGGATCCAAACCCCTACCCAGAACTTGATGAAACTTTTAGATATGATAAATAACATAGAGACAAAGCCTCTAACACAAAACTTTTGGCAAAAAATTGACCTAACCTGATTTAACCATGACATTCATTCCGTCAAACGCATAGTGATCTTGCAACCTATAGGTCATGAATGCATATTTGAACATAGAGATCTGAAACTTATCTAAGGTTTACCAAGAAGGACCAATGCCCCCTCATAATAGCTGCAATAATACCAATTAGGCCATGCATTCATTAACCAATCATTCATCAATTAAAAGGTGATAAGAGCCATACATAAAATTGTCATAAAACCATCCTTATAACCAACATATAATAAGATAATCAACAATGATAGAACATCCGTTAAAGCCATGTAATAACAAGCACATTTACTCATAAAGACAAGAGTAACTTAGATCTTACTAACCATATGCAAAAGCCAACCAAGTTAGGGACTTCCACGTACCACCCGACTATAAATTGGGCTAAATCAAATCTTTCTTTCAGCCAATCACCCCCATGCCATATTCCAAGCATGAATGTGGGATCTCATGGGATAAACCAATCCGTAAACAACCAAGGGAATCCATAGGTTAAACCACCTCCACCCTCACACTACCATGATCCCACCTAAACCGATCCTAAGATCACAAAACCAAACTGAGCTTGGATGCCTCAGAATTCCTTCACCATCCCTTGAGGAATTTTCCGGTCTTCACCCACTTGTTGAGGACTTCTTGGAGAAAAATGATCTTCACCCCCAACCCTTGGGATTTTATTGAGACCACCTTACCTAGATCTAAAAACTTCCAGCAATCCAAAGCTTAACCAAGAATGAATCCCATCACACCATGGCTATCCATAAATGGCAAGGCGAGGCTAAAATCACTATCGAAACCCAACAAAATCCATGCAATTGAAAAGAAATGAACCAAGTACAGATATGTGTATACTATGCATGCTAAAACCAACTAGGAAATCATACATGCAACCTGTTACCTGCAAGGATTCCCGCTGAAGCCGCTTGATCCAAATTTTCCTTCCTTGATCATTTCTTTCCTTTGCTTTCCTTGTCCTTCCTTTACTTTCCTTGTCTTTTCTTTTCTTTCTTTCTTTCCTTCTCCTCTTGGTGCTCTTCTCCTCTCTTAGACTAATTCCAAAACTAAACTGAAAAAAGATTGTGAACTGATCCTCATAAGCCTTTTTAGTACTGAGGCCTATATTTTCTTCATTTTCATCTATTTTCCCTTCAATTTTCCTCACATGCAACCCTGTGATCTTTCACCTTCCTTTCCTCCTATTTTTTATTATTTTTTAAATAAAATGCCATTCCTTTTCAAAGCCTTTTCCATTGCCTTTGCCAATTTCCCCTTAGCCATAATCAACAAGTGATAGCCCCTAGGATGTTTTCCCAACATTCAACTTGAAATGTGTGTCCCATGATCATGGTCTTATTTTTCCTTTATTAACTTTATTACATGAACTTTTAACCTGAGGCTGTTACATTTTTTGCAACCCTAGACTTGTGTGTGGAGAAGGACATCTACAATATATGATGGGAAGTCCTTCTAGCCCATGTTCATTGTGGGAGATGGACATATTGTAGTGATAGGTGGCAGCCCTTCATGCCCTATGTTAGTCTTCATTGGAGCAATGCAGGAAGACTATAGTGGGTTGAAGTCCCTAAGTAGCGAAGGAGAAACAATGGGTAGTTGAGAGTTGTTCTCAAGTAGAGTTGTGAATAGCTCGACAAAAGTCTCGATGTGTTGTGCCCTTAATAGACTAAGGCACAACTAGTGAGCAGATTGGATAACCAAGGTTTAGTTGTCAGATGGACTTGGATCATTGATATAGGCAGTGCTACAAATCGGAAGTCAACAAACCGGGCAGGTACATGGTACGACCAGGAGGAGCTAAGAGAGCGCACTACATCAACCAGATGGTCAAAGTATCTTGTTGAGGGCAGATTGGTGGTCATAACGACAGACACCAAGCCCTAGTTGTTGTATATCTTGTATCAATGGATATATGAGGGCCATTGTCCCTTGTACGGGAGCCCTAAACTATTGTATTATTTATTTGGATTAATATAACGAAGTTGAGTTATTATACAAATTGTGTAAAAATATGTGTATAATTTGTGCACTAGTAGATTTACTATTGTCTATATTCCATTGTGCAAAGTAGCTTTGTTGTGATTCTTGGTTTGGTAGCATCAATGATTTAAGATTCTATCCTAGACACCAAGGTCATGGAAATTCAATAGTTCCAAAGCAATTTGGCTTTCTTCGACACTGAGAAATCCAAGATGCAATGGATATTTCTCAGGAGACATTACACTCGATCAAGGTTAAGAAAACCGGGGGTATTTTACTGAAGATCGATCTCCACAAATCCTTCAACTATGTGAACTGGATGTTCTTGCGGCTGGTTCTTCACAAGATTGGTCCTTCTTTTCATGCTATTGCATGGATTATGGCTTGTGATACATCAACCAATTTTGCGGTCTTGATAAATGGCTTACCTACAGATTTTTTCACTGCATCCTCAAGTCTTCAATAAGGATGTTTACTTTCTCCACTTATTTTCATTCTTGTCATTGAGGGTTTGAGAAAGTTAATTACAAGGGCTCATAATTGTGGGACACTTTTGGGTGTACATATATCTAGACATACTAAGACTACTCATCACATATTTGTTGACGATGTACTTCTATTTGGTAAATTGTCTATTATGGAATGGAGATATTTGCATCAAATCATGGGCCTCATGAACAATTAAAATTCCCTTTTGATCTCATCATCCCCCGATGATGCTTTAGTTATAGAGATTGTAGGTATATTTGGGGTTGATCGTGCATTTATTGATTCTGGTTTTAAATATCTTGGGTTTGTCCTCAAACCGAGAAATTATGAGATCAAACACTCGTAGTGACTAATTGAGAAATTCTAGCACAAATTTACAACTTGGGAACACAAATGGTTCTCATTAGGGGGTCATTTGATTATGTTATAGGCAGTCTTGCAGAACATTTTGGTTTATTGGCTTTATCTCTATATTCTGCCCAAAAACATTATCAATGGGATCAACTCAATCATCTCTAGCTTTATTTGGGCTGGAAATTCAAAGAAGCATAGGTACCACTTTGCCTGACTAGAGGTTATAACGTAGAGGAAGGAAGAAGGTGGCTGGGGTATCAAGGATCTAGAGAGACTAAGTTGGGCTTTACTAATGAAGAGTTTATGGAGGGCCATGAATGGAGAGGGTTTATGGCAGCGCATCTTAAAAATGAAGCATCTTCAAAATCAGTTTGTGATTACAATGGATCAAAGTAGGGGAACACATCCATTGTGACATCTCATATATCTAGAGGAGTTTTATGAAAGTTAGATTGTGGCTACTGAGAAACATTAGATGGAAAATTGGAAATGGTGTTAATGTAGAAATCAATGTCGATCCTATTTGTGGCTATAAGGGGGGGCATACTTTACTAGTGGATCTCCCTAGATGGATACATAATCTTGGTATTTATAATATCACTTAGATTGTGGTCAGTGAGGATTTCATACATCCTATATGGATGAAGGCTTATGACATTGGTTTATATGGCGATCATGGTTTACGATGGGATATGTATGTTCAAAATTTATCACTAGTTGGTATTTCACTATTTGAAAAAGAGGACATATTTACATGGGCTGGTAGTTTGGAGCAAGGTCAAATTCTGATTAAGGATGCTTATTAGTGCATTTCTCCTTCTCCACATATTTCAGTTTATTGCCAATGGTACTTGAAAATATGGAAGTGGAATGCTCCTACTAAGCTTAAGGTATTTGGTTGGATGGTTTGGAAAACATGATATTGACTTGAGATCATTTGTGCTGACAGGGTTTCGCTAGTCCTAGGTGTTGTATTTTATGTGTTGAGGCACAAGAGGATTCTATCCATTCGTTTATGTGGTGCACATTTGCCAAATCCATTTGTGTTGGGGTATTGAACTTGCTGAATATCCAGGTGAAATGGAGTACCTCCATTATGGGAGATTTCCTTTGAGATTGGATTCTTCATGATAAGAAATATGGCTCACTTCCATTATATATAACGTGGGGCATATGGCAAAGCCACAACTCACTGATATTTGAGAACATCTCACCAAATATCAAAGGCTTATGCATTGAGATAGTGGCACATTTGAGAGAAGTTGAGTTTGGAGGTAGGGTACCATTGGTGAGGCATATCACTCCATTAACTAATTCATATAGTACCCCTTGTGGGTTTTTTTATGGAGCCACGAAAGATGAGATATGTGGATGCAGTGCTTTTATTACAATTAATCCTGGTACACATTATCACTTTAGCTGGAATGGAGGAATTGGATCCAACACCAACGTTGAGGTCATAGCCCTCTAGGGCGTCTTATATTATGCTCGTAGGCTTGATATCAGGACATTGGAGGTGTTTGGAGATTCACAAGCGTTGGTGGAGTGAGCTTCTAAGAATACATCATTCAATCTACACTATTAATTAATTGGATGATGAGAATCATGGTGATCATTGATCTTTTCCAGAAGGTGACTTTTACACATGTTCACTAGGAATTGATTGCAATTGCTGACATGATGTCAAAGGAGAAACTCAAGCATCCTTTTGGTGAGATTTATTTCTCATACTTTGCAAACAATATTCTACACCAAACAAGGAATTTTTTCTTTACATGATATTGCATATTGGTAAATGGTTCTCAGTGTTAACTACTATTTGAAGGTAGTTATTCAAATTTGGGTTTTTGATCTTTGTTTCTTGCTATTATCTACTTCCAAATCTACCTCCAATGCATATGGAATTTGATGAAACTTTATTAAAATTTAGTTAAAAGATGACATGTTATTTCTATAATGATATATATTTTGTAAAATATATATATTTGACATTTTGTTTTTGTTTGCATAATTTGGAATAACTGAACAAATCAATAAGATGTGAATCTTCTTAAGTGGTTATCTAGATATAATCTCTCTATAAAATATGTCTATAAATATAATGGAAACCTATAAACTTAAATGCTAAATAAACAACTATATATTCATATAAGATTGTTGATTTTTCTGTAGTTAATATATATATATTATGTTTCATCTCTGTCATTTACTTTTCTAGATGCTTGGTGACATCACATTCATTACGTTTTTTCTCTGCAATTCTCGATGGTGCGTGATGTTCCTCACACTTTCGTGGGTTTGAATATTGAACAGCTTAGCTTTTATCAACCAATTCACTGTGGAGGGTTTGGAAGCACATAGGTTTCATCCAAAGGACCAGCCGCTTTGCTATAAAAAGTTTGCAGGCAGCAAATGGATTGAGTGCAGATAAAATGAGGTTAGTAAATTCTTCATTTGGACTGTAAACGATGCAATTCAAGGATACGCAGGAGACGATGCAATTGTGGATGGTAAAGTCTGTTGGGTGGTTGAGATGGCTATTTAGCTTCGCTTCAGGACAGGTCGAGGTAAATGAAACAGTAACAGATTCCGTTAATTTATCAGTTGATTTGGGAATCACCTGCGTAGGTAATTTAGCTGTTTTTGCTGTTATTTTGTTTTGAGAGAGTGTTTCCAAGGATTGACATGAAAGCCGATTCATCAATAATCATAATCTAACAAAGCCTTATCCGCGAGACCTTGTTATGCTTTGGGAAGTGATGGTTTTGGAAATAATGTGCGTTGTACTAAGCATAGCCGGAACTTTGGGTATAAGGCTTTTGGGAGATGGATATATGGTGACCTAGTTTGGATGAAATCGGAAATTGGGACTTATTTTATCAATTAAAATACAGAAATGTGTTTCACAGAGAACGAAGGTATCTGGTTGAAAGTCTTTTGAAATAGGTGTTAAAGTTTTTCAAAATCTATTAAAATTTGAAAATTCTAAGTCATGGTGATGTTAGACAAAGCTGCTGATCAAATCTAAAGATAACAAAGCCAGAGGAATCAGATGGACAACAGTTCGGAGAAGGATAGATCACAACATTGCTTCCTCAATAGTCTCAACCTCGTTGTAAGCGCTGATTTAGAGTGGATGGTTTCTGTATCTCTTTGTTAAAAGAAACTAGGAATACAAGATTATACTTGGGACAGTAGAAAGTGTGGGTTTTTTGCTTGTGCATTTTTAATGCCCAAGAGGTACTTTTCTAGGCCTAAGAACCTGCTTCTCTATAGCAGGTTTTGTAAAACTTGATTTTCTCTATTAGCTGGTCGGTCAATATTGCATTTGAAGGAGGTGTTGGCACACGGTTTATGATATACACTCCATGCCATCATCTAAACCTTGAGTTCTTGTGATGGTAGGAGTTACTGTTATTTGTTTGAACATGCACCGTTTGCATTTGTATATGGGTAGATTTCATTTCTAATCGACTTACACTTGTACCATGGTGTAACTTCTCTCAAGAGTAAGAGAAGCAATAAAAGAATGACTTTCAGCTTGCAATATAAAATATTTAGTTTGAATGGGATATGCAGTTCATTTTACATCATTTCTTTGCATTATGAGTGGATTGAAGTAGTATTTCTTATAGGTGGTTTACTATTGTCATTAGAATTTGAGATCAATGAGTTTCAGCTTGCAATATAAAGTTGTAAGGGATATACAATGTGTTTTATATCATTTCTGTGCATTTTCACTTGATTGAAATAGTATTTTTTGCCATTGCCATTTGAATCTAAGATCAGAGGAACCAAATTCATCAATAAACATCTGACATGGTCTCAGCTAATGTAAATACTCTAATGCCCCCAAATCAGCAGCAGCACCAACACATAGTTTGATGTGTCAAGATTATGCAGAAAACTTGTGCTTCAAGTTGTAATAGAGATACTCTGACTTCACCATTTAGTAGTATATTTTAAGCTCGATTCGTGTTATTTTTAATTTAAATATTTATTATACATATTTGGATAATTCGAAATCGATAGATTGAGAGTTGGTCCTGGACATGCCTGTGAAGTGTATCATTTGAATATCTATTTGCAGTATTTGGGCATAGAATTTTTATGTGTGTATCTGAGAATAGAAATAAAATGAAAGCACAGAAGTCAATTTTCGCTACCACAGCTAGTTGAGGATGGGCCTCATCAGCAAGACGACCCTGGATCAAACCTCACGGAGTGGTTGTGCACTGTGCTAGAGGGAGGAGACAAGTTAAAAAAATGCAGTCAGCTAAGGGATGGTGTGGCCCAGGCTTAGTGTGATTCCCAAAAAACTTTTGATGACTTAAATGCCCCTGAGTCGCGGCTCCTCAAGCCACAGATCAAAGCCAGAAAAATCACAACGTGATAAACAAAAAAATAAAAGGGAAAAAAAAAAACAAGCATTCAGAAAACCTTGGGTGGGCATGAACTCACAGTAATGTAAGCCTAACACTTAATGCTCATTTTTATTTTTCCCATGCTGGATGGCTTTTGAGAATTTTCTAATCAGATTGCTTTAATAAATAAAA